>CM052653.1:2589317-2610763 GCA_028533165.1 Leontopithecus rosalia | reverse complement strand
TTCTTTGAGGATGTTGAATATTGGCCCCCACTCTCTTCTGGCTTGTAGGGTTTCTGCTGACAGGTCTGCTGTGAGTCTGATGGGCTTCCCTTTGTGGGTGACCCAACCTTTCTCTCTGGCTGCCCTTAGCAATTTCTCCTTCATTTCAACCCTGGTGAATCTGAGGATTATGTGTCTTGGCGTTGCTCTTCTTGAGGAATATCGTTGTGGTGTTCTCTGTATTTCCTGGACTTGAATATTGGCCTGATTTGCTAGGTTGGGGAAATTTTCCTGGATAATATCCTGAAGAGTATTTTCCAGCTTGGAATCATTCTCTTCATCACATTCAGGTACACCTATCAAACGTAGATTAGGTCTCTTCACATAGTCACATTTCTTGGAGACTTTGTTCATTCCTTTTTGTGCTTTTTTCTCTAATCTTGGCTTCTCGTTTTATTTCATTGAGTTGATCTTCAACTTCTGATATCCTTTCTTCTGCTTGGTCAATTTTGTTGTTGAAATTTGTGCATGCTTCACGAAGTTCTCATGTTGTGTTTTTCAGCTCCTTCAATTCATTCATATTTCTCTCTAAGTTGCCCATTCTTATTATCATTTCCTCAAATCTTTTTTCAAGGTTCTTAGTTTCTTTGCATTGAGTTATAACATGTTCTTTTAGCTCACAGAAGTTTCTCATTACCCACCTTCTGAAGTTCTGAAGTCTGATTCTGTCATTTCATCCCACTCAGTCTCCGTCCAACTTTGTTCCCTTGCTGGTGAGGAGTTGTGATTTCTTTTAGGAGATGAGGTGTTCTAGTTTTGGGTGTTTTCCTCCTTTTTTCTGCTGGTGTCTTCCCATCTTTTTGCATTTTTCCATCTGTCATCTGAGTAGTTGCTGATTTTCTGATTGGGTCTCTGAGTGGACGTCCAGATTGTTGATGATGAAGTACTTTTGTTTCTTAGTTTTCCTTCTAACAGTCTGGCCCCTCTGCTGTAGGACTAATGAGGTCCTCTCCAGGCCCTGCTTGCCTGGGGTACACCTGTAGCAGCTGCAGAACCGTGAGGTTTGCTACAAGTTTCTTCTTCTGCTATCTTTGTCCCTGAATAATGCCCACCAAATGTGAGTCTGATCAGTCCTTTGTGAGGTGACTCTTTGGATATACAGGGGTCAGGGAGCTGCTTGAGGAGACTGTCTGTACTTTATACTTGAGGAGACAGTCTGTACTTTATAGGAGCTCAAGTGCTGAGCTGTGAGCTCCGTTGTTCATTCGGGGCTGCTAGACAGGTACGTTTAATTCTGCTGCAGCATAACTCATAAAACCCCCTTTTTTTCCTCAAGTGCTCTGTCCTGGGGAGTTAGGGCTTTATGAGTATCTGTTGCACTGTCCTGCCCAGCAAGGAGGCAGTCTAATCACTGCCTGCCTGTAGTGGCTATGCTGAGCTGCTGTGGGCTCTGCCCTGCTGCTGTGGGCTCCGCCCTGCTGCTGTGTGTAATTCCCTGTAGTCCTGTTTATATGGGTGTGGTTCAAGCTGACATGGTGATGATGGCCCGCCTGTGTAGTGGCACACTCTCTGTTATGGCGTGTTGCCTCGGCAATGGCAGGCTGCGTTAGCAATGGCAGAGTACCTCCGTAGGGGTTGAGTGCCTCAGTAATGGCAGATGCCCCAACCCTCTGAGCTGCACCATCCTGGATTCAGCTGTTCTTCCTGTGAAACTCTGAACCCCCAGCGTTTCCAATTGCTGTTTTGTTTGTTTTTGTGGGGGTGGGACCCGCCGAGCCTGATCACCTGGCTCCCTGCCTCAGAGCCCTTTTTTTTTTTTAAGTTGATTGGTTGACTCTCTCCCAGGTGTTCCAGTCACCTGCTGAAAGGGCACCAGGATCTGTGTGATTTCCCATGCAGCAACCCACTGCACCGGCTGGAACCATCTTGCTGCCCAGGAATCTCCTGGCCTGGCTTTCTGTTTAAGTCCCATTTAATCAGATGAATGTGCTAATCTCCCTTCCAAAATCTGCAATTGCCAGTTTAACAGGGCAACCAAACCAGTGTATTTTGTACGGAGTGCTGCTGCGCTGCGGCCCCGGCCCAAACAGCTGCACTGGTGGCCCGTGGGGCTCTTACACCTGGGAATCTCCTGGTCTGTGGCCAATAAAGATCCGCCTGGACATGCGGCGTCCACTCACCATCTGCAGTTTCACTGGGAGCTGCAATCCTGAGTTGGTCCTATGGCGCCATCTTCTCTCTCTGCCTTTTTAAAAAATGTTTAGTAGAGACAGGGTTTCATCATGTTAGCCAGGAGGGTCTCAATCTCCTCACTTCATGATTCACCCATCTTGGCCTCCCAAAGTGCTGGGATTATAGGCGTGAGCCACTGTGCCCGGTCTAAACCTTTTATACCTTCTGGAATTTGTGCATTTAGAAATTTTCTCTACTCCATGATCATTAATATATTTCTTTAGTTTCTGAGTACCTATATAGAATTTTTAAAAAAACATTTAACTCCTTATGTCATATGGAATTTATTTTTGCCTGTCCTTATGGCAGAGAATGCCACCTTGTTTTCCTCCAGGGAGTTAGCCAGTGAGCCCATCCTTTGATCACTGATTTGATGGGCTGTCTTGTTTCAAACATCAGTTCCTCTTCTCACTGTTTCTGGTGTGTGCTGTCAACCCAAACAACAAACACAGAAAGACTTTGTAAGAGAAAATAGTATTTACTTGGGAATAGAGTATCACAGTGGGAATATGTGTGCTCTAGTAGGCTGTGTGTGTATTTAAGGAGGGGAAGAAAGACAAAGATTTTTAAAGGAAACATGAGGAGGGTGGCAGCATTGTTTTGAGATGATCACCGTTGGCTGCAAAGGCCAATAATAAGAATGACAAAAGTGGCCCCAGTCTGAGGTTGGACAGGCAGCGGTCTTTCTTCTCACATGGGAAAATCATTATACCACTGCCCACCTTACAGAACTCCCCCAGTTCCTGGCCCAATCACCATTCTACTTTCTGTGTCTAAGAGCTTCGCTACTTTAAACACCTCAGGGAAGCAGAGTCATGTACGACACGTCCTCCACTTTCTGTGTCTTAGGGCTTCCCAACTTTAGATGCCTCACGTAAGCAGAGTCACGTAGAATGTGTCCTGTGGCTGCCTGTTTCCCTTCAAATAATGTCTTATGTACAACAGGATGGTCCAGTCTTAAAAATGAGGAGAATCCTGCTGTATGTGACAATGTGGAGGAACACTTTCCTCTTCATTCAAACATTTCCTCAGAATAAATGCAGGTAGGGCCGTCCCCTTCATTTTTCCTTGTGCTCTGTGAATCCTTTATGACCTCTACTAAGCTTGGGGACCCAGCATCTGCTCTCCGACCATGTGTTCACACCTGACTGGACCTGCTGCGCACCCATGCCCAAGTCCTAACTGGACCCGCCGGGGGAGAGGCATGGATTGCATGTTCTGCATCTGAACCAGCCAAACAGCAATGAAAATCTGCAGCATGCACAGCATTCTGTAGGGCTTTGGAGACCCTGTCTCCATTTACTCCCATCTCAGTCTGCTGGAGCCAGAAGAACGCCTCTCCAGAGCTGAACGGGGCAGGGCTGTGCACTGCAACCTGTGCGCATGGAAACAAACGAGAAGCAGTTCTCAGGCAGACGAAGGCTCCGACAGCGCACGGCCATTCTTGGTTCCTGAGTTTCTCCAAACCTGCACTAGACCATCAGGGGACAAATAAAAGTCAACAACCCCCAAATGAAAAGTCCTCATATAGGACTAGAGGTAGGTATTGAAATTAGTCAGCATTAGAGAGGAACAGAAAAACACCGAAGCAAAGATGATTATAAAATTGAAGGACAAAGATGAAAATAATTTGATAAGTGTACTTTGCATGAGAAAAATACTTAATAATAGACAGTCTGGATATTTAAGTCTGGGTAAATTATAGAAGATGGAGAAAGAGCAGGGATAATTAAAGAAGGATGAGAAATGCGCCAAGTGATTTATTCTATGTGGGGGGGAATAAGAAGAAGTTTTTGGTTCCAAAGTGTGATTGTCAGCAACAATGTCATTGTAGAGCAGTGACTGGTTCCACAGAAAATGACTGAGTGTCCGTGACGGCTACAGCATTGTTCTGGCACAAACAACTTAGAAGACACAGAGTGCAGAAAGCTGGAAATTAAAACAAATAAAATGGCTAATTGGCAATCTGTCAACTGGCCAATTTGCCCAAAAGACAAAGGCCTTTTGGCAAAGGCAATTTATCCAAAGATAAATTGGAAATTTGGCCAAATGACTTAATGTCATAATAGCGTTATAATTATAAATAGACATTTCACTCTTCCTAATCAGAATTCAGACAATCTCAGATTTGGTGAAAAAACAAAAACATACCAGGCAGCATGGAACACAGCAAGAGCTTCAGAACCAGATAAATTGGGTTCGAGTCTGAGTTGGCTATTGACTAGCTCTGAGTCTTTGCACTGCTGCTTCATTATCTCAACCAAAAAATGGAGATCGCAGCTGTGCCTTCTGGATTGTAAATGTCAAATGAATCACATAGTGCCAAGCAAACTGATGCTCAACACCATATCAAGAAATAATACAAGGAGGAAGAGAAGGAATTGCTTAAAGGTAACACCTAAAATGTATTGGCACGTAAAAGGAAAAATTGAAAAGTGGGGAAAAAGTGCATAGAGTTGACACAAATAAAAAAGAAAGCAAAAATTTAAGAATTAATGTTTTGGGCCGGGTGCAGTGGCTCACACCTGCAATCCCAGCACTTTGGGAGGCCAAGGCAGGTGGATAATGAGGTCAAGAGATCGAGACCATCCTGGTCAACGTGGTGAAACCCCGTCTCTACTCAAAATACAAAAAATTAGCTGGGCATGGTGGCGCGTGCCTGTAATCCCAGCTACTCAGGAGGCAGAGGCAGGAGAATTGCCTGAACCCAGGAGGCGGAGGTTGCGGTGAGCCGAGATCGCGCCATTGCACTCCAGCCTGGGTAACAGGAGCGAAACTCCATCTCAAAAAAAAAAAAGAATTAATGTTTTAAAAGTATTTAAAAAGCATCACGTGGAAAAAAGTTCATGTTAGAATATAAAACTCACGAAAATAAAAAAGTGCTAAAAGAAGACATCAAAGTATCATGGGCTTTTCCCACGTGAAGTGGATGGAAAGCAACAAAAAATAATGTAGCTGAATTTCTCAGCACCCTCCAGCATTGAAGACCATTGAGTAGACATCTGTAGTTAGGCAAGTCGGATCTATTGCTCAGTGTGACAAAGGAGAGTGTATGTCACCGGGATCTGGGCTTGTGCTGGGGGATTTGAGGGAAGAATTTAAGGAAGTGGGACTTTTCTCTGCAGAGGTAATTCTCTGATGGTGTAACCTAAGGAATCTTATGTAGGGGAAGAAAGTCAGTGTGAGGCTGTATTGGGTAAGGAAGCACCTGCTGTTCCTCTTAGATGGGAGAAGGGGGTGTTTTGGTATTTTACCTGTGATTTTGGTGTTGTTTCTGCTTAGACAAGCCTCCAGGGTGGTGCTGTTTGTTGCCTTACTTTATCACGGTAATGGAAGGACTCGTCTGATGTGTTAGTCCATTTTCACACTGCTGATAAAGACATACTTGAGACTGGGTAATTTGTAAAGGGAAAGAGTTTGGCAGGGTGTGTGGCTCACGTCTGTAATCCCAGCACTTTGGGAGGTTGAGGCAGGTGGATCACCTGAGGTCAAGAGTTCAAGATCAGCCTGACCAACATGGTGAAACCTCATCGCTACCAAAAAAACAAAAATTAGCCTGACATGGTGGCAGGCACCTGCAATCCCAGCTACTAGGAGGCTGAGGCAAGAGAATCACTTGAGCCAGGAGGCGGAGGTTGCAGTGAGCAGAGATTGTACTACTGCAGTCCAGCGTGGATGCCAGAGTGAGAAAAAAAAAAGAGAAAGAGGTTTAATGAACTCACGTTCCACGTGGCTGGGGAGGCCTCACAATAATGGCAGAAGTCAAAAGGCACGTCTCACACGGCAGCAGCAAGAGAGAGAATGAGAACCAAGCGAGAGGGGTTTCCTCTATAAAACCACTAGATCTCGTGAGACTTACTATTCACTACCACGAGAACAGTATGGGGAAACCACCCCCATGATTCAGTGATCTCCACCCTGTCCTTCCCACAACACATGGGAATTATGGCGCTACAATTGGAGATGAGATTTGGGTGGGGACACAGCCAAACCATCTCATTGTGTTGCTGTGTTCTGTAAGACTGCTTATATTCAGCAGGGAGCACCAGGGCTGAGCTGTGAGTGTCCGGCCTGCAGCCAATGGCAGAGGCTCTTTTTTCTCTTTCTCAGACTCCTTCTCCAACTGGTAGCTTGAAATGTGCACTTTCAAAGACAGACTGCACCTTACTTAAGTATCAGTGGGTTATCTGCAAAAATAATCTTGTATTTGTCATTTAAAAAAATCTCATTACTGTTTTCACCCTGACTCTGTGAAGGATCTTGGCCTTCACGTTCATGAAAGAAGTTGCTCTGTACTTTCCTCGTCGTGTCTTTTTGCTGCTGTGTTGCTTCAGGATAATATTGGGAAGTGTTCCTGTTTTTCTGTTTTCTGAGTTTGTCTAAGAGTGCTGGTATTTGCTCCCTAAATATTTGATAGAATTCTAGTGAAATGATTATTGCTGCTGTTTTCTTAGAGGGAAAGTCCTTAATTATAAGTTCAAACTGTTCAAAGAGATATAGGACTATTCAGACATTGTATTTCTAGTAATAGTTAATAAAATACTTTAGTATATAGTACAGATTAGTACTCTAACATATAGTACAGATTAGTACTCACTATGAGTACTAAGCTTTCAAAAGAAACCTGCTAATGAGGTTACATATCTTGATGCGAAAACTGTGATAACACTAAAGGAAAGTGCAGGGAAAAGAGATGTTTAAGAATTAACAGGGCATAGTCCCCCCAAATAAATATTGGACGTCAGGGATGCAAGAGAAGCAAGCATGTCTAGGCTGCCTGCCGAATTTCTGGCTTCCGGAAGTGTGCTTTGGAGGTGGAGGCAGGAAGAGCAGCAGGCTCAAGGGACAGAGACACAGCTGTTGGCTAGACTCACGGGATCTGAGATGCCTTTCTGGCATTTGGGTGGATAACCTCCATCAGCAAGGGCTCTATGGCAGCAGCTTGGAGGAGGACGGGCCAGGAGTCAGGTTAGGCATTTTCAGCAAAAAGAGGGCAGCTGGAGCCTGTGGTGTGAATGAACTCACACAGGGGATGGGCAGAGAGGTTACTCAGAAAGGACCAGAGAGCATCAGGAGCCAGTGGAGACTTAGAAGTCTGTGTTTGGTGGATTATCTGCTTGTTAAGGTAGGTGTGTGTGTGAAGTGTATTCAAGTACTATGGCTAAGGGGCTGCGTAGGAGGGAGATTCAGAAGAGAGAGGTGATCATTGATTAAATAGGTTTCCAATGAGAGTTTTAACAAATCCCAGGCTCTCAGGGTGAGTTTCTCCTTAGATGAGAGGGCAGACGCCTTATCCTCAACGAGAAGGAAGGTAGGAGGACAGAGTAGAGAAGGGCTCCGCCATGGAGCTCTTGGGTGTCCCCGCATAGGTGAGCCCCATTGCAGCTGGACCCAAGTCTTAGCAGAACACCCTGTGAGCCTTCCTGGGATTCAGCAAGCAGGGCAGTCTTGTGAGGCTCACCTCCAGGTCCTTTTCCGTCCACTTCCCTGTCCTATCACAGGTTCCCTGTCTTATAGTGGCTGCCACAAGGCACTGTCTCATCCACTTCTCTGGTTCCAGTGAGAGGTAGGACTTTCCACCTGCCCCGCTTAGGGCAGAGCTGCAGCTATGAAGGGGTCTGTTGTATTCGAGAGCTAGCTATCCCAGGATGGAGCGACCCACATTTCTGTCATCTGGCTTATCCAGTTTGGTATCATCCTAGGGATGTGGGAAACTGATATTATGCTGCTGCTGCTTATGCTGTTAGTGCAAGTAGCAGACAGTGTAAGACCATCTTCACATCGGCCAGTCTTCATGGTCCGGATGTCGGCTTCATGTTGAAACCTCATGCCCGATGCAAGGGTATTAGAAAGAGAAACCTTGGGAGGTGATTACCTCAGGAAGGCAGAGCCCTCATGAACGGCGTTACTGCCCTTATAAAATAGACCCCAGAGAGCTCGCTGGTCCCATCCACCCAGTAAGGACGCAGCAAGATGGCGCCATCTATAAGCCAGAAAGTGGGCCCTCACCAGACAAGGAGTCCATCTTGACTTTGGATTTCCCAGCCCCCAGAGCTGTCAGAAATCCATTTCTGTTGTTCATAAATACTCCGCCTGTGGTATTTCGTTATGGTAGCCTGCACTGGCCATTCGACCTTGTGATGAAGTCAGTGCTGCTGCTGGGGATAGTGTAAGGCTTGAGGGGAAGTGTGAGCAAGGGGTGGGCAAGCTGGTGCTCTTTCTGTCTGAGAAGTAGGCGTGGTGTTCTGGGACGGTGGCGAAGAGAAAATTCAGGAGATGGTGAAAGTTGTGGATGGAAAGTTTATTATTTTTTAAAATTATTTATTTGCTTTTTTTGAGCCTGGATCTCACTTTGTCACCCATGCTGCAGAGCAGTGATGCCATCATCCCTCACTGCAGCCTGAGACTCCCGGGCTCAAGCCATCCTCCTGCCTCAGCCTTCTGAGTAGCTGGGACTACTGGTGTGCACATGCACTTCTGGCTGCTTTTTTCTTTTCCTTTCTTTTTTTTTTTGTTGAAATGGGAGTCTTACTACACTGCCCAGGCTGGTCTCAAATTTCTGACCTCAAGTGATCTCCTGCCTTGGCCTCCCAAAGTGCTAGGATTATAGACATGAGCCACTGTGCCTAGCTTAGAATGGGTAGTTTGAACAGATCAGAGTCTCTGTGTATGCCTGTGTCCTGTAGGAAAGACCCAAACTCTCTGGAGGCCTCACTACCCAAGAAAATGTGAGCCTGGCTGGCTTCTGGGTGTGGGGAAGCCTCTCACAGAAAGCAGGGCTGCCCACTGCTCTGCAAGAAGTAACAGTCTCACTCTGGGACACCCCGCATCTCTCGTGGCCCCAAATTGGGCCCTGTGCAGCACAGGTAGAATTGAGGAGGAACCTCTCAGTCCAGAGGGACGAGAGTTCTCCTAGAAATGAAGTGGTATCTTTCCCAGGAACTGTTCACTGAAAAAGAAAAAGTAGCGTGCCTTGGCTAATGTGAAGGTGAGGTCCCAGAGATGAGGGCCTCCAGAGGTTCTCGGGGGAGAACCACGCAGGCTTGATTGTGTGGAGCGCAGTTCAAGAGCCGCAGGTCTGTTGCCAGCCCGTGCTGTGCCTGTTGCATGGAAGAGCAGAAGAGGACACTGAGGCTCTGAGCAGGGGGCCGATGCGCCCGGAAGCACACGGGCAGACAGAGGCAGGACCAACCCTCACACCCATCTGAGCCCTGGACCAGCTCCTCCTCAGGAGGAGGAGGAAACCAGGTTTGTCAGGGAAATGTCCCAAGTAGGCGGCAGGAGGGCACAGGGCCAGGTGGGATGAGGCCCCTGAGGATAGCACTTGGGGTGCGGTGGAGGGAAAGGGAGCCCCAGCCAAGCTCTTCTTTCTCTTAGCAAACGTTTACTGCACACCCCTCCGTGCCGGCGTGACATCAGGTGCAAAGGACAAGGCAGCAGGGACTGTTTCTGCCAGTGCGGCGCATGGAGTCCTGTGGAGACAGAGAGAGCCCCAGCAAGGCATAATGCTCTTGCATGTAACAAGGCTTCCACGTGACTGTAGGTTCCCCTTGTGCCATGCTTTTTGTGGACTCATTTATGCAGGGATGTGGATGTAACTGGCATTCTGTTTTACTCATGACAACACCCGAGTGTATGGATGAGCTATCTGGAGGTTGCATATGGTTTACGTATCTTGCTGAGGGTGTCACAGCCGGGAAAGACAAGAACCAAGCTTCCTACCCAGCACTCGAAGACCCAGGCCCTTGGCACCTGCACAGCACCTCTTCCTCATTTCTCAGCGAGCTCCCATTTTGCTTCCTCTCTACCCCTGTGCCCGCACACACTGTCACCTCCTGCCCTCCTTTGGAAGCATGAGGCTGGGGGCCACAGAGGGAAGGTGGCCCCTCTGGAATGGTCCAGGTCTCCTCGGTGGGTGGGAGGGTCATTGGGCGGCAGAGCTCAGCCCGGGGGTACGCATCTGGGAGCTTGCCAACCACAGGGTCCGCCTCTCTACCCAGCTGAGGGCATCGTCACAGGAACCAGCCTTGGCCTGGGAGATTCAGTTAGAACAACTCATTTATTTGGCACATTCTACACCCAAGGGTCTAGTTGGAAGTCTTGTTAGGATTTGCTAATGGGTGGAGGGTATTTCTGGAACACTGAGTGCAGATGAAGAATGAAATTCCTCCCTGGAGGGTGCCCAGGAGAACTTTCGGGCTTATTAAAATCACAGCTTCACAAAAGCAAAAAGCGAGGTCACTTAAACATTGCTGCCTCTTTTCCTCCCGTTAGAAAGAAAAGCAGCGCTTGCTTGGAGCTGCGGCTGTCTTGATTTTCAGCCTGCCAGGCAAAGGGACAACACATCACGGACAACCATGTGATTGTCATCCAAGAATCCAGAAAAGTTTCTGGGTAAAGCCACGGTGGGAAAATAGAGTTTTTGGCCTTGCGTCTTCAGTAGGATTCAGCCGTGTGGAGGGAGGCGCTCCCCGGGCCTGTGCCTGCCTCGCAGCGGTGAGTTTGAACTCTCCAGCTTTGTGCAGATGTAAGTTTTCAATTAGGTTGCCCGGGTCCAAGATTAGTCAGAAACGCTGCAGTAAAACTTAATGCAATCATCTCGATGCTTCTCCAAACATGATTTATCTTATGATCATCAGGACGTCGATGAAAGGGGAAAATGCAGTTCATTTTGTTTCCCTCGCTGTGATTCATGTGTCCATTATCCCAGAATCTGAGCCCTGTTTCAGTTTGGCAATAGCTTCCTTTGGCATTCTATTTTTGTATGATCATTAGCATTCCTTTTTTCCTAAGCTTTCATAACATTCAAGTCAGCCTTTTATATCCTTCCCCAGAAGGGCTGGAGATCTCGTAAGCTCGTGCTGTAAGCAGGGCCTGCGTAACCTTAAATGTGAACATGTTTTAGTGCTGAAGTCATTCCTCAAAGCACAACGTGAACTTGGGAGGCTGCGGCTCGCAGACTTCAACGTGCTCGGTGGAGAGGCTGGTGGGAAGGACAAAGGAACTGGGAACTGCCTGAGACACACGCATGAGCTCCTCTCCTGTGCTGAGGAGGCCAGCGGGACAGACGTGTCGCCCTGCTCTTACGGCCCATCAGTGAGGAGCAAAGCAGAGTTCAAGTCCTGCCTCCACTGCTAACTAGCCAGGAGATCTTGAGCAAGCGGCCCCAGCTGCAGGGCCTTAGTTTCCTCATCTCTCACATGAGTTCCTCACGGACGGTTCTGAGAATCAAATGTCGTAATGAGCCTGAAATGCTGACTGTCTGGCCAGGCAGGTTGGATACATTCCACTTCCCCTTAGTGAGCACCTACTATGTGCTCGTCCTGGAGGTGCAGGGATGGAAGGTGTGGTTCCTCCCTCCTGGGAGCTCCCAGTCTAACTCAGCAGTTACCAGTCGGAGCTATTCTGCCCCAGGAGACATACGTCAGGGAATTGCTGTTGGCATCCAATGGACAGAGACCAGAGATGCTGCTAAACACCCTGTAATGCCCAGGGCAGCCCCGTCCCCGCAGCAAAGGATTATCCAGGCCCAAATGTCAATAGTGCCGAGACTTAAACCCCGGTCCAACTGAAGAGCTGCACAGGTGAACAGGCCATTGAAATTCAACATGAGGAGGGTCTTAGTCACAGGGTGAACTCAGGGAGCAGAGGGACCGCCCCTTGTTTACTCCATCTTAGTCACTGGGTCAAACTTACTGTGACACCCACGAGGCTCCCAGTCCCTGCCCATTTTTCAGGACAGCTGAGACGGTTCAAGCCCAGTTTAGCTGACAAGACAACTCCTTCCACGACTCCCATACTGCCATCGAAGAAAAATCTGCCAAAATGTGCGCAAAGTGTAACAGCTGCTATGCGCCAGGCACCATGCTCGCAGTGCCCCGCCTCCCTGCCCAGTCAATAGCTAGTGCATGGACAGCCTGGAGCCCTGCCCCCAAAGCCTGAGCCTTGGCCATGATCCCATGCAATGTCTCCATAAAGACGCCTTACCCCAAGTCTTCCAGAATCATGCGCTACCCAGAGCCCTGAGGAAAGTTCTGGGAAGAACTCCTTCCCTCCTCTGTAGGGACCTCAGACAGAAGGAGCAGTGGACGGTGGCTCTGTCGGTTGAGGCTCAGAACACTGCTCCTCTCTACATCACTGCTGGGACCCAGCTTCCTGCAGCACGGCGCTTATCAGAGTGGGGTTCCCCAAAGGCAGCACCAGCATCACCTGAGGACTTGTTAGATATGCATAATCTGAGATCCCAAGACCTACTGCAGCAGAAACCCTGGGAATAGGGCCCAGAAGCCTGTGCTGTGAAGAGCCCCGTGGGTGAGTCCGATGCAGGCTGGAGTGTGAGAACATGCCCGCGGAAGGCAAGCCCCTGTGGTCGGTCAGGTAAGTCCCTTCACTGCTGACAATGTCCGTCTGAGTGCAGCTGGGTTCCCTGGGAGTCCTCTGAGTACAACCCCTCCCGCCTGCCTGGGAAATCCATCTTCAACTCCATGAAGCCGCAGCTCCCCTCTGCAAAAAGCACGGAATTGCTTTAAAGACAAAGCACGTGCAATCATGCACATGAGATTATTAGGTTGGTGCAAACACGGCAGTTACTTTTGCACCAACCTGTAAATTCAGCCCCCTTAGTTGAAGGCTGTAAGTTGAAGCAGTTTACTGTAGTTCCTCTGTTTTGGTAGGAAGCAACATTGAATCAAGGCAGGCAGCAAGCAGGAAGCATTTAAAATGGATGTCAATGAGTCAAAACATGGAGTGCTGAAAATACTGTGACTGCATTGGAAATGCACATAGAACTCACAACAACAGAGAGTGGAAAAATGCATTCTATCTCCATCTGGCAAGTTAAAAATACAAAAAAAAAACCACAAAAACTGGAATGCTGGTCGGGCTATCTTGAGTTAGGTGGTAGTTAAAGGAGTTATTCATTTGTGAAAATTCATTGAGATGAACGAATACACTTAAGATATATATATATATATATATATATATATATATATAAAGACTATAAACTGGCCAGGTCCTGTGGCTTGTGCCTGTAATTCCAGCACTTTGAGAGGTTGGGGCTTGAGGATGACTTGAGCTAGGAGTTCAAGACTAGCCTGCGCAACATAGCAGGGCCCTGTCTCTACAAAAAATTAAAAAAATTTTCTGGGCAGGGTGATGCTTGCCTGTAGTCCCAGCTACTCAAGGGGCTGAGATGGGAGAATCCCTTGGGCACAGGAGGTTGATGCTGCAGTGAGCCATGATTGCACCACTGCACTCCACCCTGGGCAACAGAAAGATCCTTTCTCACAAAAAGGAACATAAAATATGTCTATATGTCTATAAACATTGAGAAAAACTTTCTGTACTTTACAGTTTGTATGTCATACTTTGAAGTATTTCAAGTTGACAAAAAACAACAGGGAAATGCATTTTTGAGGGAACAGCAGGGAGACTTTGAGACTCGGGGGAAGTAGTACAGGCACAGCACACGCTGGAAATGGAAGGGGTGGAGAATGGCCTCAGGAAGCCCGGAGAAGTCTCACCGCTAGGGATGAGCTTGTCAGTGTATGGTCAAGGCAGAACTAGGTATGGATTGTAAGAGTTACTGGCAATTGCAACACAGCCCTGAATTTGAGAAAGCCAGAAGGAAGCCGTCATGGGGACTTCTTGGGTGAAAAGGAGCACGGTAACCAGACTTCCAGACTTTTATTTACAACTGGGCATTAAAGCCAACGCCTAGTCTCAGAAGTTTGTGGTGTGAATTAGAAGCCGCCTGGGAGTTGAGCAAGATTGACTCAAATGCCAGTTCCAAGCCCTGGGACAATCTAATGCTGTCTCGGAGAGTCTATAACTTCCCCATAAAGTTTGTGGGTTTTTTTCCCCCTCTTTTTAAAATTTCTTACAAAATGAATAGACATTATTTTTAGAACAGTGTTAGATTTACAGAAATACTGACCAGAACCTTTTTAGACTGGCTTCTTTCACTTTGCAATACGCAATGAGGGTCCGTCCATGTCTTCACAGTTCTGTGGTTTTCTTCTTGTTGCTCAATAATATTCCATTTTATTGATGTACCATTTGGTTGTAAGTCCGCCTATTAAAGAACATCTGGGTTTATTCCAGTTTTTGGCAATTATGAATAAAATTGCTATAAGCATTTTTGTGCAGGTCTTTGTATGGATATACATTTTCAGTTCAACTGGGTAAGTACCTAGGAGGACAATTGCTAGATTATAGGGTAAGGCTCTATTTAGCTTTGTAAGAAATGGCCAACTGCCTTCCAAAGTGGCTGTGCCATTCTGAATTCCTACCAATAATGAACATGAATTCTTGTTGCCGTGAACCCTCATCGGCACTTGGAATTATCAGCTTTTTAGATTTTAGCTATTGTAACAGGTGAGTAGTGGGGTCTCACTGTTGTTTGAATTACAATTCCGTTGTGACAAATGGATACGAGCATCTTTTGTATGCTAATTTACTATCTGTGCATCTTATTTCAGGACATATCTGTTCAGATCTTTTGTCCATTTCTAAATAGGTGTTTGTTTTCTTAGGTTTGAATTTTAAGAGTTGTTTGTATATTTTGTTCTTTAGAAGTTACGTATTTTGCAGATATTTTTCTTCCAGTTCGTAGCTTGTTTTTTTCTCTCCTAATAGTGTCTTTAGCATAGCAGAATTTTTAAATTTTAAGGAAGCTTAAACTATTAATTTTTCTATCATAGATTGTGTTTTTGGTGTTGTATCTGAAAACTCATTGCCAAACCCCAGGTCACCTAGATTATTCTCCTATGTGGTTAGTCTGGAAATTTTATAGTTTTACATTTTATATTTAGCTCTATGACCATTTTGAGTTAATTTTTATGCCTTTATGAAAGGCATAAAGTTTGTGTCTACATTTTTTTTTTGCATATGGATGTCAAATTGCTCCAGTGTCATTTTTGAATAGAATATGCTTTCTCTATTGAATTGCCTTCGCACTATTTGTGTGGGTCTATTCTATTCCATTGGTCTATGTGTCTATTCTTTCACCAGCACCAACTGCCTGTGTTACTGCAGCTTTGTAGTCTGTCTTGAAGTTGGGTAGTGACAGTCTTCTGACTTTGTTCTCCTTCAGTATTGTGTTGACTCTTCTGAGTGTTTTGAATTTTCATGTAAGCTTTAATCTTTTTATTAATATCCACAAAATAACTCACTGGGAATTTGATTGGGATTGCACTAAATGCATAGCTCAAGTTGCTAAGAATTGAGATCTTAACAATATTGAATCTTTCAATCATAAATATGAATTATATTTCCATTTATTTAGAACTTCTTTAATTTCTTTTATCAGATTTTTACAGTTTTCACCATATAGATCTCATTCATATTTTGTTAGATTTGTACTTAAGTATTTAGTTTTTATACTCACATAAATTGTTTTGTTTTTAATTTCAAATTCTAATTGTTTATTGTGGGTATATGGTCTTTGGGATAATTTATTTACATAGACAACCACATCATCTGAGAATAAAGAGTTTTATTTCTTCCTTCTAAATCTGCTTAGCTTTTATTTCTATTTCTTGTCGTATTGCACTAGCTAGAACTTCCGGTATAAATGTCAAACATAAATATGGATGTTGGTTTTGTCAACAGCTTTTTTTTTCATCAATTGATATAATTATATAATCATTCTTTTTTTTTTGAGATGGAGTCTCACTCTGTCACACAGGCTGGAGTGCAGTGGTGCCATCTCGGCTGACTGCCACCCCTGCCTCCTGGGTTCAAGCAATTCTCCTGGCTCAGCTTCTTGAGTAGCTGGGACTATAGGCACCCACCACCATACTTGGCTAATTTTTGTATTTTTAGTAGAGATGGGGTTTCACCATTTGGCCAGGACGGTCTCGATCTCCTGACCTTGTGATCCACCTGCCTTGGCATCCCAAAGTGCTGGGATTAAAGGTGTGAGCCACTGTGCCAAGTCAATCATTCTTCTTTAGCAGTTGATGTGATGAATCATAAACGTTTTTGAATGTTGAATCAGCTTTGAATATGTGGAATAAATTCCACTTCATTGTGATGTGTAATTCATGTCATACACCGTTGGATTTGATTTGTTAAAGTTTCTTTTCTTTTTTTTTTTTTTGAGACAGAGTCTTGCTCTGTTGCCAAGCTGGAGTTCAGTGGTGCAATCTCAGCCCACTGCAACCTCTGCTGCCCGGGTTCAAGTGTTTCCCCGTCTCAGCCTCCTGAGTAGCTGGAACTACAGGCATGCGCCACCATGACTGGCTAATTTTTTGTATTTTAGTAGAGACGAGTTTCACCATGCTGGCCAGGATGGTCTCCATCTCCTGACCTCGTGTTCTGCCCACCTTGGCCTCCCAAAGTGCTGGGATTACAGGCGTGAGTCACGGTGCCCAGCCTTGATTTGCTAAAGTTTTCTTGAGAATTATTGTGCCTACGTATGGGACCTATTGATCTGCAGTTTATTGTAATTCTTTATGTTTGTAGTAGGGTAATGTTAGTTTTGTAGAACACATTAGAGAGCGATTCTCCGTCTTCTATTTTCTGGAAGAATTTGTAGAGAATTGGCAGTGGGTCTTTCTTGAGTGTTTGGTAGAATTCATCAGTGAAATCAGCTAGGTCTGGTGCTGTCTTTTTAGAAGACTGTCATTTATTCATTCATTTAAAAATATTTATAGGCTTATTCAGATTATTTATTTCTTCTTGTGGGAATTTTGTTAGTCTGTGTATTATAAAACTATGAAACTCTGATAAAATGCATCTCATATTAATTATCAAATTTGTGGGCAAAGAGTTGTTCATAGTATTGCTTTATTATGCTGTAATGTGTATGAGATCCGTGGGGATGATCTTCTTCTGTTTATGATATTAATAATATGTGTCTTCTGTCTTCTTTTTCTTGGTTAGCCTGACTAGAGGTTTGTCAAATTTTTTGGGTTTTTCAAAGAACCCACTTTTGGTTTCGTGGATTTTCTTTCTTGATTTCTTGTTTTCAGTTTTATTGATTTCTGCGCTAATTTGTATTATTTCCTTTCTTCCCTTACTTTGGAATTCATTTGTTCTTCTTTTCGTAAGTTCCTAAGGGGGAAGTTTAGGTTGCTGATTTGAGGTATTTCTTCCTTTTCAATATGTACATTAACTGCTGTCAAGTTTCCCCTGAGCACTGCTTTCACTGCATTCCCCATGTCTTGATGAGGTGTATTTTCATTTATTTCAAAATTGTTCTCTTTGGACTTCTTGTTTGACACATGCTGTTTATTTATTGATTTGTTAGCTGACTTACTTATTTGCCAGGACGTTTCCTGTCTTCATCTACAGAGTTCTCACAGGCAGTCATGTTCGGCTTAGCTCTTATCTCCACGGTGCACTCCTGAGCTCTAAGGAAGCTTCCCTTCTTTGGAGCTACCTGACCTTTCTTCTGGGCAAGGGAAGTTACGGAACGGTTCCACCTCTTCTTTTAGCTTCTTTCTTGGGCTCCTCCCAGACTGTATTTTGCCATATGGCAGCATGAGTTTTCTTAGACGTCTCTGCTGTCGTGTCTGCAGTTAATGCTGTTCTTGATGTATTGAAATTATTGTTTCTTGTAAGCATCTTGATCTTCTTTGATTAGGTAGCACATGTCATCTGCAGCGTTCTGACCCATGAGACACATATGTTGTTTAGAGGTAGGTTGTTTGATTTTCAAATATTCTGGGACTTTTCCAGTTTTTTTTATTATTAATTTCTAGTCTAACTTCCTTGTATCTAGAGAACATACTTTGTAAGATTTCTATTTTTAAATACATTTAAGGTGTGTATTATGGCATGAACTGTGGTCTACCTGGGTAAATGTTCCATGTGAGCTTGAGAGAAACATCTAGTCTGCTGTGTTTGAGTGAAGTCTTCTATAAATGTCAATTAGAGCTGGGTGCTGTGGCTCATGTCTGTAGTTCCAGCAGTTTGGGAGGCTGAGGCAGGTGAATCATCTGAGATCAGGAGTTTGAGACCAGCCTGACCAACATGGTAAAACCCTGTCTCTACTAAAAATACAGACCAATTAGCCAGCATGGTGGCACACAAATGTAATCCCGGCTACTGGGGTGGCTAAGACAGCAGGATCACTTGAACCCAGGAGGTGGAGCTTACAGTGATCCAGACAAGATCGTGCCATTGCACTCAATCCTGGGCGACAGAGTGAGACTATATCTCAAAAAAAAAAAAGTCAATTAGATCCACCTGATTAATTGTAGCTGAGTTCAACTCTACTTCACTGATTTTCTGTCTGCTGGATCTATTGATCACTGAAAGAGAGATGTTGAAATCTCCAGCTGTGTTAGTGGATTTCTTTGTTTTTCCCTACAATTCTATCAGTTTTGCTTCATTCAGGGATGTTAGGAGAATGGATCCCTTTATCATTATGTAATGCCCTGATTTACCTGTGTTAATTTTCCTTATTCTGAAGTCTACTTTATCTGAAGTTAATAGGGGTACTATTAGTTTCTTTTTATTAATGTTAGCATGGTGTACGTTTCTCTATCCATTCATTTTTCTGTGTGTTTACATTTTTTTTTTTTTGAGACAGAGTTTTGCTCTTGTTGCCCAGGCTGGAGTGCAATGTTGCGAGCTCGGCTCACTGCAACCTTTGCCACCCGGGCTCAAGTGATTCTCCTGCCTCAGCCTCTGGAGTTGCTGGGACTACAGGTGCCTGCCATCATGCCTGGTTAATTATTGTAGTTTTTAGTAGAGATGGGGTTTCACCATGTTGGCCAGGCTGGTCTTGAACTTCTGACCTTGTGATCCACCTGCCTTGGCCTCCCGAAGTGCTGGGATCACAGGTGTGAGCCACCACGCCCAGCCCTGTGTGTTTACATTTAAAGTGGCTTTCTTGCAGACAATATATAGTTGGGTCTGGCTTCTTAATCTACTCTGGCAACCTTTTAACTGGCATATTTAGATCATTCACATTAAGAGAGATCATGGATGATATGGTCAGATTAATATCTACCATATTCACCATTATTTTCTTTAATTTACATGTTCATTGTTTCATTTTTTAAATCTTGCCCTCTTTTTTGCTTTCTCTGTTTTAAATGAGCATTTTGTAGAATGAAACGTTCTCTCCTCACTTAGCATGTCCATTCTAGTCTTTATTTTTTTAGCGGCTGCCGCGGAGTTTGCGACATACATTTATAATGGCTCTAACACACTTCCAAATCATACTACCTATCTTCATGATAGTGCAGTGCCTTATAACCGAGTATTCTCAATTTCTTCCTCCCATCCTTTACAACATTGCTGTTATCTATTTCAATTATCTATGTTGTAATCACAAACTACATTATTAATTATTACTTAGAGCAAACCATTACTACTACTAGGTCAGTTAAAAACAGGGAAAAGAAGAGATTTTATTGTATCTTCATTTATTCCTAATACCTTTTTCTTTATGCAGATCTGAATTTCTGACCTATATGATTTTTCTTCTCCCTGAAAGAGTTAATATTTTATGGAGGGCAAGTTTGCTGACCTCTGTTCTTGTTTGTCTGAGAAAGCCTTTATTTCTCCTTCACGTTTTAAGGATAATTTCTCTGGACATAGAATTCTAGTTTGCTGGTTTCTTTCTTCCAAAGCTTTACTCTCCTCTTTTCTTACTTACGTGGTTCTGAAGAGGAGTCTGATGTAGTTCTTCTCTTTGTTCCTCTACAGATAATGTGTTTCTTTTTCTCCTTTTATTTTTTAACCTCTGGCTTCCTTCAAGATTTTTTTCTTGTCCTTGGTTTTCTGCAATTTGAGTGTGAAATGCCTGGGTAGACATTCTGGTGTTTATCCTGCTTTGTGTTCTCTGAGCTTCTTGGACATGTGGTTTTGTGTCTGTCATTAACTTTGGAACATCCTCAACCACTATGATTTCAAATAGATCCTTTGCTCTTTCTTCTCTTCCTGGGATTCTCATAGTGTGTATATTACACCTTTTGCAATTACCTCACAGTGTTTGGATTAGTTTTTTAAAATTCATTTTTCTCTCTACATTTCAGTTTTGGAAGTTTCTATGAACATTTCTATTAGCCTCAATAATTTATTCCTTATTCTGTGTTTTCTAAAATTAATTTTTCTCTCTGAATTGCAGTTTTGGAAGTTTCTATGAACATTTCTATCAGCCTCACTGATTTCTTCCTAAGCTGTGTTCAGTCTACAGATAAGCCCAGCAAAAGGCATTCCTCACTGCTGCTATGGTGCTTTTGACTCCTAGCACTTCCTTTTGATTCCTTCTTAGAGTTTTCACTTCTCTGCTTACAGGGTTGACTTGTTCCCGCGTGTTGCTACTTTTTCCATTAGAGCCCTTACCATTTCATTCAGCCATCTATGAGAATTCCAAAGTCTGCTGTTCCGATGCTTGATTTTTCTTTTTAGTTCTGTTTTTTTCTTGTCCTTCAAAGTTTTTGATGCTATCTCTAGTTATAGGAATGGATGCAAACAGGCCCTAGCATGAGGTAATCTCACTAAGTGGGCTAAAAGCCAAGCGATGCTTAATGCTTGCTGCAGCTTCAGAAGCTATGAACATAGGAACATATGCATATGTGCATGATACACGTGTTTGTGTGCACATGTGCTTTCATTTTTCTTGGGTGTACACCTAAGAGTGGAATCTCTGGTAACTCTGTGTTGAGCCATTTGAGGAACGGCGAGGCTGTTTCCTGCCGTGGCTGCTCTTCTCCCTTTATCCGGAGTCTTAAGGCTAAGTTGTTAATTTGGGGTCTGTCTCTCCTCTTTCCTGGGTTGGATTCTTAGAGGGATGAAGAGAGGAGGCTGCATGCAGATAAGGGGCCAGGGCAAACTGGCATGTGGGTGGCCACTACTCCCAGGATCTGGCATGCCTGTTCTTCTACTCGGTTTCCCCACGCCACGGGCATGTTTACCTTTCTCCTGGGAGCTCACTGGCAGTTTCCTAGGCGGAAGGTGACCCTGCAGCAACCAGAGCTGCTCTAACCACACGTGGTCTTCCAGTGCTTGTCTTTCTCTTAACTCAAGGTGTTTTTCTTATTACACATTGTGTATTCTTTTCTTAGAGAATGTGACCTGAGCTGCATGATATAAGAAGGAGTAACAGGTGGGTGGGACGTGCTCTGGAGTTGTGCCAGCATAGTAACTGGATGCATTCAACAATGCCACAGCATTTGGAGAGTAGGGCTGCATGTAACAATGCCACAGCATTTGGAGAGTAGGGCTGTATGTAACAATGCACAGCATTTGGAGAGTAGGGCTGCATGTAACAATGC
>CM052653.1:2517633-2588817 GCA_028533165.1 Leontopithecus rosalia | reverse complement strand
TGTGAGTGTGTGAGTGTGTGCGCATGTGTGAGTATGTGAGAGTGTGTGTGTGACTGTGCACATGTGTGTGCATGTGAGTGTGAGTGTGTGAGTGTGCACGCATGTGTGTGTATGAGAGAGTGTGTGAGTGTGTGAGTGTGCGTGCATGTGTGTGCATGTGAGAGTGTGTGTGCGCATGTGTGTGTATGAGAGTGTGTGTGTGCACGCATGTGTGTATGTGAGAGAGTGTGTGAGTGTGTGAGTGTGCACGCATGTGTATGTGAGAGAGTGTGTGAGTGTGTGCGCATGTGTGTGCATGTGAGAGTGTGTGAGTGTGCGCACATGTGTGTGCATGTGAGAGAGTGTGTGCGCACATGTGTGTGCATGTGAGAGAGTGTGTGATTGTGTGAGTGTGTGCGCGTGTGTGCATGTGAGAGTGTGTGTGCGCACACATGTGTGTGCATGTGAGAGTGTGTGAGTGTGTGCGCGTGTGTGTATGTGAGTGTGTGAGTGTGTGAGTGTGTGCGCATGTGTGTGCATGTAAGAGAGTGTGTGTGTGTTTTTTTTGTGTGTGTATGTGTTGGCAGTGGCGTGTGGTGGTGGTCCCTGACGAGGGACCACGTATTCCCATTACACAGATTCTTATTCCATTGCATTTTGACTTATTTGCTGGCTGCTTTTCACATTTTACAAGCTGTTTTTTGCAACAGTTTATTGCTTCTGCATTTACGAAGGGCCTGCTAGCTCTGGGTGCTAGTGAGTTGAATATGGAAAAATGGCTTCTTGTTCTTGAGTTTATGAAGAGCTCGAGCTCACAGACTGAAGGACTGGAGCAGATGGCTGTGGGGGGAGAGCAGTGAGTAGTGAGAAGTGCTTCCTAGGGGCTGGTGCAAAGGGCGTGGGAGCCGGAGGAGGGAATGATCAGCCTCATGTGGGTATGGTTTGTGTGCCTGCAGGTGTTGGCACAGACTCTGCAGAAGCAGCGACCTTGTGTGGGGTCCCAGAGGGTGACTAGCAGTTTTCTGGGGTGCAAATGGGGAGGACTTGCTGCCTAAAAGGCAGAACCGAAGCAAAAGATAAAAACACGATTTCACAACCAATGCATGTTTCCTCGATTTCTTCCCAGAGCGGGGTCCAGCAAGCACGTCGGTGTTGACCAAGCTGTGCCTGCAGAAGCACTGTTGAGCCGAATTCTGCCTTTGTGTTCTGGACCAACTGGATGGCCACCTGATCACCAATGCAGTGATGTCATGTCAGCCCCGTGTTGGCCTTAGTGTTCACGGTCGGGGGCGGTCCTTATTCAGTTGCTCGAGGTGAAAGAGGATGAACAAAGACTGGCTACAGAGAAGCAACGGATTTACACCTGGTGAAAGCCAGAGGAGTCCACGGCTCGGTGGAAATGGTCATGAGAGAAACCGCCTTCCTCAAAGCGCCGTGGGTGTGCAGAGCTTACAAGGACATGGGCCACATTCTCTTTGGAAGATACGAATGAATCTCAGCACGATCATATCATCCTTTGCATCAAATTGACGCTGTCAATATGGACTTCCATGGTTTTCATTGTATCTGTTCCTATTATGTATACTTCCTTCTATTTGCTTCATACGAGTCACCATGAAAGGCCGACACTGGTTTATATTGATGCATATTCAAGTGACTTTAAAATAAAAGTGATGTAAGACAACACTAGGCGTCCGTAAAAATTGTTTTTCCTTAGATGGATGCATATATTCTTCAAGTCTGAGAAACCTGATTAGCGTGTTTTCTTTTTAAAACTGATTACATCTTTATACTGTAACACTAACATCCCGTAACATTTTGCCTTTCCCTTATTTTTTCCATGTCTAAAAGTCTGCTTTTCATTATGGAAAAAGGCAGCTGGTCCATCCTCGGATCCACACTGTAAAATAAGTAACATGACATTCCACTAAATTAGCCTGCATAACATGTTGCAATACAGTTTTTTAAAAGATGATGAAAATGTGAAAACATCAATGACTTTTTATTAGAGAAATTTCCTTCACCTCTGAAAAAGACTGGAATTAATTTATGTAGCCCTGAAATAGAAAAGGAGGACCGAACTGGCCAAGTTCTTTTTCAAATAGCAAAACCAGGACTCTCAAAGGTGAATTTTTCTCATAGTTCTCATGCTGACGAAAGTAACCTCGAAGATCCATTCCATCCATTTGCATCTTGACAAATCACTCAGCTGCCAGGTGAACTGCTTGCGTGGGGTGTGTTTAAACACCAGCTCACCCTGAGTTGTGAGCAGCTTCCACTTCGAAGTCATCCCAGCTTTTCAAAAGCAGATTGCCTCCCTTTGAAATTCCCTCACAGGAGAAATTCCACCTCTGCTTTTTATTATACTGTTGCATTAACTGTTATATTAGGATAAAAAGAAACACATTCTCTTCTTCAAACAATAGAAAACGGAAATGTCACTCTCACCAGTCTTTCCTTTTTGGGGGAATTCCGATCCATTTATATCCTCAAAGCCATTTTCATTCTTTGGGGAAGATTTGAAGGCCGATCTTATTAGTCCCTCAGAAACAGTATAAGAGTCTTCCTTTCCATGCCTTAAAAACCACCCATGTTCTTTCAGTTTTACCTTAATAAGGACACAGACGCCATTTAAGAAGCTTGAGATCCACAGGGACTGGGGCAGACGCAGCTGAGGTGGTTCCGTGCAGGGTCCTCTGGAAGGAGAGACTAGCCCCCCGGGACCCGCTCCACCAATGTGGCAACAGTCTAACCCGGAACTTCGAGGCCTTTGGCCACCACGATTCCTCCTTCGTTGCCAGGGAGCCCCGGGTGGTATTGTGGGCACGTGGAGAACAGAGCAAAAATCCGTCATTCTGTACTGGCTGGGGGTAACAAGTTCTTACTAAGTCAGTTCTGATGTCGGTGGAGTGAGGGCTGAAGCCGTCAGCATGGGGTCTTGATTATTGTCCCAAAAATAAGCACGAACTTTTTGAATGAGTAAACACAGTTTTGATTGGAAAGCTCAGAGTACAACTGAAAAGACTAGTGAGTGACTTAATACTGTTCTTAAGTCACTGTTTTATCGGCAATAACACGCTTTGCTTGCTTTTCAGGACATGGCTTTTTTTATTGTACTTTAGGTTCTGGGGTACATGTGCAGATCATGGAGGGTTGTTGCGTAGGTACACACATGGCAATGTGGTGTGCTGCCTCCATCCCCATCACGTATATCTGGCGTTTCTCCCCATGTTATCCCTCCCCAACCTCCCCACCCACACTGCCCCTTCCCCATTTCCCCCTACAGACCGCAGTGTGTGATGCTCCCCTCCCTCTGTCCATGTGTTCTAATTGTTTGACACCCGCCTATGAGTGAGAACATGTGGTGTTTGATTTTCTGTTCTTGTGTCAGTTTGCTGAGAATGGTGCTTTCCAGGTTCATCCATGTCACTACAAAGGACACGAACTCATCGTTTTTTATGGCTGCACAGTATTCCATGGTGTATATGTGCCATATTTTCCTTGTCCAGTCTATCATCGATGGGCATTTGGGTTGGTTCCAGGTCTTTGCTATTATAAACAGTGTTGCAGTGAACATGGATGTGCATGTGTCTTTCTAATAGAACTATTTATAACCCTTTGGGTGTATACCCAGTAATGGGATTGCTGGGTCAAATGGAATTAGGATATGGCTTTCTATATAGTTTATATCTTCTAACCATGCTTCGCATTTCCATTGCAATTCCAAGAAATATTCGCATTGAGCACCCAGAGTGCAAGCTATCAATGTATTCCCTTATCTAGGTATATTGTTTATCATAAAATATGTAAAATATGGTAACTTATTTTTCATAAATTCATTCAGCGTCATTATAATAAGAAGCATCGAGGTCCATTCTCTGATTAGCCCCAGGATGGGATTCCTGCACCCGATTGAAATGTATTGATGAAAGTTGTATTGTTGCATCCACTGAGCCATGGAAATTTACCAGCCAATAACTTTCATTTAATTCATAGGTTACAAACCCATTTATCAGCTTTATTACAATCCACGAGGCAGCTAGACTTCTTTATCATATCAGCCTGCCTTGCACATCACAGCACAAAAAGAGATGGCATGGATATGACCTGCAAAATGTGACAGTTCCATACGACAGCAGCAGCAAACATTTTGTCTTTTTCTTTATCTCCATCTTCCCACGCTCTCCGTTTTTATTACTCAGTGAACAGCGGAGAGCGTCTGTCCAGCCAACTCCTTATGACTTGTCGCCTCTCTCACTTATGTAAATTCAACTAGGATGGGCCTGGCACCACACAAGTCATTTGTTGGCAAATCAGCCATGTATCAGAGTTAGGTTTTGGTTAGAGCAGTACCCAGGTTTGGTCCAGTTTACAAGACAGTATATAAACAATGTAACTTGGGAACTGAAAATACCATATCTGAAATGAAGACTTCACCGGATGGGGCTAAATAGTACACTTACATGGGCAGAATCAAGATTGGTGAACTTGAGGCTAGATAAATAGAAAAGATTCAATCTGAAGAGCAAAGAGAAAACCAGAAAACAGTGAGCAGAGTTCAGTGACCTGTGGCATAGCAAATCTGTTAGTAACCGTTTCTAATACAGGCCACCCACTCTTTTCTACTGACTGCACTTCCTCTTTCTTCTTCTCTTCCTCCTCCTCTTCCTCTTTTACCTCCTCCTCCCTCTTCTTCTTCCTCCTCCTCCTCCTCCTCCTCCTTCTTTTCTTTGAGATGGAGTCTTGCTGTTGTTGCCTGGGCTGAAGTGCAATGGTGTAATCTCGGCTCCCTGCAACTGCTGCCTTCCAGGTTCCAGCAATTCTCCTGCCTCAGCCTCCCAGGTAGCTGAGATTACAGGCGCCCACCACCACACCTAGCTAATTTTTGTAATTTCAGTAGAGACGGGGTTTCACCATGTTGGCCAGGCTTGTCTCGAACTCCTGGCCTCAGGTATTCCACCAGCCCTGGTCTCTCAAAGTGCTGGGATTACAGGTGTGAGCCATCACGCACAGCATTTCCTCTTTTTTCTATCTGCCTGAGAGTTCACAATAAAAACTGGATTCCAGCTGCTTCTGCAGCCTCAATACCAAGCTTAGCACATAGCCCATATTAAACACTCGACAAATACATAGGAAATGAACTGGTGGATATTGTTTGCAGAGTCACTTATAAGTGTGAAGCAATCCAAATTCCCCAATATAGAAAAATGGTTAAATAGACAATGTACATCTGGATTGTGAAACAGATTACAGACTTGGGAATTTTTGTTTTTGAATAATATTTAATGACATAAGAAAAATTTCCTGATTTGGTAATACATAAAAATAGAAAAATATACAACTTTTTAAATTATATGTTTTGAGATAGGTTCTCATTCTTTCACCAAGGCTAGAGTGCAGTGGCATGAACATGGTTCACTGCAGCCTCAACCTCCTCAGCCCTAGAGATCCTCCTGCCATAGCCTCCCTAGTTGCTGGGACAGCAGGCATATGCCACCATGCCCAGCTAATTAAAAAATATTTTTTGTAGAGATGGGGGTCACACTATATTGCACAGTCCTGGCATCAAATGATCCCAAAGTGCTGAGATGACAGGAGGACGTGCAGCTTTGTTACAACACGGTCTCGCTTTTCTTTACAAATTGTGTCCTTTCATTCATTCATTCACTGAACGAATGCTTATTGATGCACATTATTGCCAAGTTTCACTGTTGAAGATTCTCGGGTGTGTGTGTGTGTGTGTGTGTGTGTACACAAAACAGATCTCTGTCCTTACAGAGTTTATATTACCGACAGGGCAGATGAACAGAAAACAAAATAAGTAAGTTCCACATTTTATTAGGTGACACATACTGTGGGTAAAAACAAGAGGTATCAGTAGTTTCTAGGGGGTCCTTTCCATGGGATTTTGAGGAGGACCGTGCAGTCACTGGGCAAAGACTTGAAGGGTGTGAGAGGCAGGCACTTCAGAAAGAATAGGAGGTGAAGAGCTCTGAGCCCAGAGTGAGGCTGGGGGGTTGGGACCAGGAAGGAGGCCTGTGTGGGTGCACCGAAGGGAATGAGTCCAAGAGTGGCAGGCGATGACCTGAGAGGGCCCTGGGCAACCAGCACTGTCAGGACCTGGAAGGTCATTGGAATGAACTTGGTTTTCACTCTTACGTGAGGTGGTTTTTGACAGAGAAGTGACATGATCAGACTAAGGTTTTCACCTGGGTTGTGTTGAGAAAAGACTGGGGCCAAAGCTGTACATTGTGAGTGAAGGTGTGTATGTGTGTGTGTGTGCATGTGTGTGTGTTTCTGTGTGAGTGTGTGTATGGAGTGTGTGTGTGTGCATGTGTGAGTTTCTGTGTGAATGTGTGTTTGAGTATGTGTATGGGGTGTGTGTGTGCACTTTTGTGTGTGTGTGTGTGAATGCGTGTGTATGTGTGCACCTGCCGACCACCATGTGACTCTGGATAAGGCGTGAGGCAACTTCATACAGGAAGCCTCCATCTCCTCAACTATGAAGTATTGTCGTTTATAGGCTTATTCTGAATATAGCATGGGAAAAGGATTTCAGAAATCCGGCCGTCAGTTAAAAACAGCACAAGTGTTTAAGGGGCCCGAGAGTATTAGTAACCTGTGTAGTTGAAGGGGAACTACATTTAAACTTCTGGAAACATTATGCAATTTTCAGTTTTACTTGTTGACATTAAGACCAAGTTGTAGGTGAGAGGGCAGTGGGGATGGGGATGACCCCACTTATGATTTTGAGCAAAGAAACCTTATCTTAGGACCCGAACCACCCTCAAATATAGGTAATGATTCAGAGAACTTAGGATCTGTGCTTTTTTCAGCATTACAGCATTTCTTGTGCTTCCACAACAGGCTGCGGCTGCATGTGGATAGGAATTGGGTGTTCCTAGGTCTTGCATATGTGGGTACCCAGTTTATTGTTTTGTCATAGCTGTAACCTTGTTGCCAAAGGGGATAGAATAAGCAAAGCCTCACCACCCCTTAGGTGGTTCTGACAGCTTGTTAATTGCACACTGTTTCCGAGTCCGAGTCCACAGCAAATTGCATCTATTATCATTCCATGGTGTTAAGAATGGTAAATTATTCTTTCTCCTTTCCTTCTCTCCCTAATCAAACACTTGAGACTGTAAGCATCTTCATGAAGTTCCTTCTGTGAGTTTTGACTGGAGACTAAATCTGAAGAAGTGGGTTAGCGTGACCTCAGTAAATCTTTCAGCGGGAGGTTGGTTCAAACTCAGAATTTTCTGTCTGCTTCCCTTCATTGCGGGCTATCATTGGGAAAATAGGCACGACGTGCCCTAGTTAAATGTGAATGCCTCAGTGTAACAGCGAAACCCCTGCCACTGCACAACCCTAAACTATTTAAGCCTGTGTGTCCCCCATGTCATAGGCAACTCTGCGAGATAGTCCTGTGGATGGCCAGACCCCAGTGAGTCTCTCCAACAAGGTAGACGTTGGGTGTATGGTCAGATCAGTGTTCTTAGGGGTCACTGAAGTGGTAAGGTACCAGTTATGGCTCTTCACTTTCAAGTCAGTACAAATTATAGACGATCCCACCTATGATTCTGAGCAAACTTCCTTATTTGATTCTGATTTCTAGGGCCAGGTAGACCTGAACGCCCCAGAGTGGTCACATCAAGGGGGACAGCGTTCCCTCTGACTACCCTCCTGCGGTGGATCAGGCGGTCCCGGCCTGCGAGCCTTGTGGGCACGTCTCTTCTGAAAGTCGGGTTGCATGCTCAGATCTGGGTGCCCAGGTCTTGCCGCTAGAGAGTAGTGCTGAAGAGGACAGCTCCCGCGGGCCCCTTTGCAGCTGGCAGTCAAGGCCATCAGAAGCCTGGCGCTCTCTCCCTCACAGGGTGCAGAGGCGAGCAGCCAGCGTCAGGGAGAAGAACAATCAATGCTCAGCCCCAGCTCTGCCTCCCAGAGCTGAGACGCTGGCCCCGATCTTCTCCTGTGAAAATGGCTCTCTAAAATCAATGCTCTGCCTGGCACCTCCTTACATCACTTTTCTCGGTGACGTCCTCACCTCAGGCTCTGATCCCAGATCATGCACGGATGAATGTATGAAAATGGCTGCACGTGTCAGAAGGAAAACATCTGAAATACAAGCAGTGAGCGCATCAGTATTTCAGGACTGATCATGGTGTAGATACAGGTTCCTAAATGCCAGCCAAAGTCACGTAAATAAATGGAAATGTGGAGACGTAGCCATTTCAACAATGGAAAATAATTTAAAGCTTATTTCAAAATAATATCCCAGGAAGCGGTATACCAATAACTTGTATAAAATGAAAGCACAGATCAACATATTTTATAAATTATTAAAAAATAGTTATGTTACTAATTAAAAGGCTATGAAAAGATCTACTATCTATCTTTGCTTTTTAAATGTCCTTTAGAAATTTAGATATAAGGTCTTGATAATTAGAACACAAGATTAACAGTATTATTTCAGGGAAACTGGTCTTGAGGTTTGCTTCTTGGTATATTCATTAGTCTTAACGATGCCCAAATCTTCTAATATAAATTATACTCATCCACCCAAAATGTGCTGAGACATCATTGGAAACTTCGAGCTAAGCAACTGATGGGCATTCTAATGACAAGAGAAGTTATTTGACGGTTATTATATGGAGGCGTTCAGGTCATAATTAATTCATTAAATGACTGGTTTAAAAAGAAGAAAGAAAAAAGAAAGCAAAGATTTAGAGGTCTGGGGAATCTCTTTAGAGCAATGAGACAGGGACTTTTTCTAAAGAAAAGCAACAATGTACATGAGTTAATTGGCTGTTTAGGTTGGTGAATAGAGAATAGCAGCTAGAGAAGCACGGAAGAAGGTTTGGGTAAGTTGAGGTAGTTTTTAATATAAGTCATTCCATTTTCTTTTTTAAATATTATATATATATATATATATATATATATATATATATATATATATTTTAAATAAAGAGATGAGGTTTCACTATCTTGGCCAGGCTGGTCTTGAACTCCTGATCTTGTGATCCACCTGCCTCAGCCTCCCAAAGTGCTAGGATTACGGGCACATGCCACCATTAATTTTTAAAATGTTTTTATTCTTATTTTTTTTGTAGAGATGGACTCTTGCTGTGTTGCCCAGGCTGGTCTTGAACTCCTGGGCTCAAGCAATCTACCCTCCTCAGCCTCCCAAAGCGGTGGGATTCCAGGTGTGAGCCAGTGTGCCCGGCCGAGTCATTCCACTTTCTGAGTTTCCAGCTGCCTGTACCTAATGGTTTGTGAATAAACGGTTTTCAGAACAACGATATCTCTTTCTAGCTAAATATTAGCTAATCATTGTTTGTGGTCAGTGTGCATGGAGATTAAATTAGTGCTTTAAATCCTTCGTGCCAGCGCTGCTCAGAGGGGGGCTCAGTTGACTTAAGCCACCGTGGAAATCCATTTAAATGAAACCATTTTTCTGTGCTCTGTTTGGTTAAATCTGATTCCGTTTCTCCTCCAAATCCCTTCATCGTGCAGATCTGACCACCCGCCTCCCCTGGATAAAATGGGATTAGAGACACTTTGAAGAAACGAGATTCGACAGCAGAACAGCTGCTGTCAGGCTCCCTGGCCCCTGGTGAGTGCTCAGAGAGGCTCCTGGGTCCCACGACCCTGGCAGCGACAGCAGAGAGAAATCAGCGAGGTTTTTGGGAGGCGCATTTCCGCCTTGGTGTGTTTACTCCTCTTCTTCATTTTCATGTTCCTTCCTCTTTTGCCTTCACGTCCATAAACTCACGGTGCAGTATCTTTTCTTTATATTCGTACAGTTCTTCAATATTTGAAATGTAATTTTGCTGGTGCTTTTTGATTTGGACACCCTCATGGCTGTCCTACGATAGATAATAAAACCTTTATTTTGCAGAAGTTGAAGAGATTGAGAAATTCAAGTTCTCATTATGTTCCCAACACATGGTATACTTTTGGGTTTTTTGTTTGTTTTATGAGACAGTCTCACTCTGTTGCCCAGGCTGCAGTGCAGTGGCATGAGCATAGCTCACTGCAACCTTGACCTCTCTGGCTAAAGGGATCCTCCCGCCTCAGCCTCCCAAGTAGCTGGACCTACAGGTGCTTGTCACTATGCCCGGCTAATTAAAAAAAAACTTTGTAGACCGGGCGCGGTGGCTCAAGCCTGTAATCCCAACACTTTGGGAGGCCGAGGCGGGTGGATCACGAGGTCAAGAGATCGAGACCATCCTGGTCAACATGGTGAAACCCCGTCTCTACTAAAACTACAAAAAATTAGCTGGGTAAGGTGGCACGTGCCTGTAATCCCAGCTACTCGGGAGGCTGAGGCAGGAGAATTGCCTGAACCCAGGAGGTGGAGGTTGCGGTGAGCCGAGATCGCGCCATTGCCCTTCAGCCTGGGTAACAAGAGCGAAACTCTGTCTTAAAAAAGACAAAAACAAAAAACCTTTGTTTGCATAGGTGGAGGTCTCACTGTGTTGCCCAGGGTAGTCTCAAACTCCTGGCTCAAGTTGTCCTCCCGCTTCAACCTCCCAAAGTGCTGGGATTGCAGGGGAGAGCCATTGTGACCCGCGTACCAGGGCGGATCTTTACATAAACTTCTGTCTGACTAGAAGTTGGTTTTACGTTCACTGTGCAGGAGACATACCCTCAGGGGCTTAGTGGTTTCTATTTCAGAGGATTTTTCTATTTTCCTGTGAATTTGTGTGATGTAGTTCTTGGCTGGTGGGCAAAGCTAAGCAGGCATGGGTGTCTGAATGGCCAGCTCAACTTCAGTGCCCATGAGGTGCAGAGAGGGCAGAGCCAAGAGAAGGAGGAAGAGACACTCTGGGTGAGCTTGGGCAGGTTGTCTGAATGTCCTGAGCCTGCGTTTCTCGTCGCATCTGACTTCCTGGGATTGCCGCAGGGTTGATGATGACTGTCCTCATGCCCAGCCGTTGCTGGCATGTGGTGCACGTGCTTGCCTGTTAGCCGCTGCAGTGCCCTTTGCTTAGAGTGTCAGCTCCTGACGGGCTCATCTGTGGCCCACGTGCCCACGGGCTATGTCTATACAACTTTGCCCTGTGCTGGGATGACACCAAATACCACCTCTCAGTGAGTACTTTTGCGTGCACCTGGTTACAGAGCTCCCACCCCAGTCTCCATGCCGCCCTTGCAGGAGTGAGAGGGCTCCAGGGTTCTGGGCATCTTAGCAAGAACTCTGATCCCCCACTCCTGATGCTCACAGCCTCAGCACCACAGTCTGACTCGGAGATGGTGTGGTCCAATTCTATGGAACCCTTAAAAAGCCAGGGCCAGTGGATTCCACTGCACGTTCTCAGCTTCTTCACTTTCTGGAGCGCTTGTCTGTCCCTGCAGTCTGAAGGCCTCCTTGCCGTCTTGCTTCCCCTTCCTGGTAGAGGTCCTGCAGCCCTCTCTGGTGGCAGCTGGTTTCTTTCCCTCACTCCCATATCCTGGGTCTGGACATAGGGCAGGTGTCCTTCCTGTGGCTTCCAGATCATCCTCCTCCCCTCCCCTTTGCCCTTATTACCCTCTTCTCCCTCCAGCAGCTGCCTTCCCTTCCGTGAGGTTGCTGGCTCCTGGCTACCTCCCGCTCCCTCCAGGACGCTTCTTCTCAATTCTTCGATTTCAGTCTCATGGTTGATGTGCCTGCTCATGACCTACGCTCTTCCGATCACAGTCTGCCTTTCCCCAGTGATCCCAACTCACCCTATTAGCTGACCTGGTCATTCCCAGTGACAGTGGCCCCTGCCAGGTCTCAGTTGCAAACATCCCATGTGCGGCCGCCCTCACCTCTTTCTCCCTGGTGATCTGATCCCAGCCTTGGGGTCTAATTTCATTTCCCGGGGGTCACCTGTTTGTGCTCCCTCCCTCCCCAGCCTCAGTTCCACAGCCCCTCCTCACCCTGCCTTCATGGCCTCCCTTGCCCTTCAAAGCCACTGCCTCACCTCCCACCTGGCCCAGTCATAGATGCACTCGTCCCCTCTGCGTTTGTCCTCCCCGCCCCAGTCACGTGGGCCCTGAGGCTGCTCCTTCCCTCCGGTTCATTTGGGGTGAGGGACAACCTGAGAGTGACCTCACAGTGTTCTCAGACCTTCCCCACAGCTCCCCACTCCCGCCTTAGATCCTCCCCTCCCAGGAGCCCAGACACCATGTGGAAGCTCTGTGGGTTCAGGATGAGCCTCCCTTGTCCAGCCTCTACAGCACAATATGCAGGAAGGAGGAGGGGGCAGAGCTCTGTGGGTCCCCAGCCAGGGCCACCGCCTTGTCCCCACCCATTGTCCCCTAACCTTTTGTCGCAGGCTGACCACCTCCCACTGCCCAGGGCCCCAGGCTTGGAAAGGAGGCACCGACCAGCACTCCTGCCTCTTTCCTGCCCTATTCGCCTTCACTGTACCTGGCCCCATCTTCTTGTCCAGTTCTCTGCCTATTTATGCCCTAGGGTGTGAGCTCAGCATGGCAAGGGCTTTTGTCCAGTTTGTGCACTGCTGGTTTCCCAGGTTTGGATGGACACCTGGCTCAGCGTAGGAGGCAGTAAGTCCTTAGGTGCGGAATGAACAGATGGACGCCCTTAGTGACCTGGCTTCCTAGTTCCCAGGAAGATAGAAACAATCAGATGACAATTTCCACATGCCCATGACCTCGACTACCCAGGAAATGTGCCTAACTCTCTCCTCTGGGTTGAAATGGTTCTATTTTACCACTTGGCTTATTGGCTATCCATCCGTCTATGCCGTGTGATTTGGGGATAATTTTAGGGTTTATGGTAGACACGGTTTTACCACACTCTACCTTTAAGTGGAATGACACCACTTCACACAGAGTGTAAGAACCTCACACCAGGACACTTCCATTTCTCTCTCCATGTCTTTGCACACTTGGCTTGCACTGTATGTGTACATACGTGCTCAACCCACAGGAGAGTGGGCTATTTCTAACTGAAAGGTATTAAAATAACCTAAGATGTGTCTCTGTGTAGCCCATGGTCACCGGTTTTGGTATTATTTTCCTTCCTCCTGAAAGACTACCCGTAACAGGTTTTGGAGTTCAGATCTCCTGCTGATAAACTCTGTTGTTATATGTTGACAGAAATCTTCATTTCACGTCTGTTTTTGAAAGATATTTCCTGGGGATGGAATCCTATGGTGAGTGTCTTTCATGCGTTCTTGTCTATGACACAGGCGCAGGCTGACTGCTCCTCCGTTTCGGTGTGTTCTTGTCTCGCTGACGGCTCCTCCGTTTCGGTGAGTTCTTGTCTATGGCACAGGCGCACGCTGACTGCTCCTCCGTTTCAGTGAGTTCTTGTCTCGCTGACTGCTCCTCCGTTTCGGTGAGTTCTTGTCTCGCTGACTGCTCCTCCGTTTCGGTGAGTTCTTGTCTCGCTGACTGCTCCTCCGTTTCGGTGAGTTCTTGTCTCGCTGACTGCTCCTCCGTTTCGGTGAGTTCTTGTCTATGACACAGGCGCACGCTGACTGCTCCACTCCGAGTGCTTCTGGCTTGCCTTTTTCCTGATGAGAGGTCTACCAGCACTCTTTTGTCTCCCCCTTTGCATGTTCTGTGTCTTCTGTCTCTGGCTGAGTTGAAGATTTCCTCTCTTCACTGGTTTTAGGCAATTTTTATTTTGTTTGTTTCTTAAGCTTGCAATCCATTGAATTTCTTACATCTATAGGTTTGAAGTTTTCATTGAATTTGGAAAAATTTCAGCCATGATTTCTTCTCACCCTTTCTTCTATCGCTGTTCTCGGTCCTGTCTTCTGAGGTGTCTAGTTACGTGTGTTAGGCTGGGTGAGGGCTCCCCACACCCCAGCGATGTCCTGTTTGTGTTTGGGTCTCTGGTCTTTCTGCGTCTCATGCTGGCTCGTTTCTCTGGCTGTGTCTCCAGGTCTCGCGGATCTTCGTTCCTGCAATGGCTCATCTGCTCTTCGTCCCGTCCAGTTTACTTTTCATCTCAGAAATTGTGGTTTTGACATTGAGAAGCTGTTTTTATGCTTTCTGTGTCCCCCGTGTCTCTGCTTAGCATATTCAATCCTTCCTTTGGTTTCCTGAGTATACAGAGCACAGCTCTAATAACCTCTAATGTCCTTGTCTGATCATCGTATAACCTGTGTTATTTCTTCTTTTCTTTCTTTTTTAAAATTGAGACAGAGTCTCATTCTGTTGCTCAAGCTGGAGTGCAGTGGTGTAATCTTGGCTCACTAAAACCTCCACCTCCCAGATTCAAGCATTTCTCCTGCCTCAGCCTCCCAAGTAGCTGGGATTATAGGCACACACCACCACACCGGACTACCTTTTGTATTTTTAGTAGAGACGGGGTTTCACCATTTGGCCAGGCTGGTCTCGAACTCCTGAGCTCAAGTGATCCACAGCTACTCGGGAGGCTGAGGCAGGAGAATTGCCTGAACCCAGGAGGCGGAGGTTGCGGTGAGCCGAGATCGCCCCATTGCACTCCAGCCTGGGTAACAGGAGCGAAACTCCGTCTCAAAAAAAAAGACCTCACGTTTTAAAGATGTTTGCATGAATTGCTTAATTACAATACTCTGGCAGAGTGATGGTGTGACTGAGGCATAAACCGAGAATTAAGACGATGAAACGGGGCCGCTGCTCTGCGGAAACGCCAGTGGCCCCTCGAAAACTAAACGCAGAATTACCGGGTGTCCAGCAATCGCCCTCCTTGGTACACACCTCAAGGAACGGAAAGCAGGGACTCAAAGTGATATGTGTACACCCCTGCTGGCAGCAGCATTCTAAGTAATCGCCAGAGGGGGAGGCAGCCCAAGAGTTCGCTGCCCGAGGGCTGGAGAAGCAGAACTTGGCGCGGTGGCTGGCGCTGGAATCGCATCCAGCCTCAAGGGAAGGAGTCCCTGTGACTAAGGACAATTCTGTTCTGCGATAACCACTGTACTTTCGTTACGTTAAGTTTTTTCGTCATTGTAAAGCTGAGGCCCTACGACTTTTCCCTATGAAATGCTGTGCTTTGTGCTTTTTTCTTTTTTTTAAAAAAGCAGCAACTATCCAGGGCTGCGGAAACATGGCTCAGGAGCGTCCCCCATCTCAGGGAGAGGACGCTCAGGGTGGCAGCGGATTCAGGCTCCATCTGAATCTGAATGAGAAAGAGCTCCGGGCACCAGCAGAGGTGTGAGGTCCAGGAGGGAAGGAGGGCGACAGTCCAGTGTGCTTCGCGTCCGCGGGCTCCTCTGACCTCACACGGAGCCTGTGCTGAGTTCCAGGTCCTCGGTGCCACAGGGCCATGGCCCACCGCGGTGTTGGAGGGGAGTGGGTGCAAAAACCTCGCCGGGCAGGGCAGCTTGCAGCCGCGTGGAACGTTCTGCTGGAAAACTGAGGGTGCGGGGAGGTGAGGCAGGGGCTCTGCTTAAACAGCCACAAACGGGCTCTCAACAGACAAACTATTTTTAAAACACAAAATAAACAGAGCGAGAGGGAAGACATCTTCTCAGAGTGAGAACCTTCCTCCCTTCCCTCAGCACAGCTCCCAGGGGACTGGGGAAGCAGGTACTGGCGCCAACAGTGGATCCTGTCTCGGGATGAATTCCAAATCCAGAAATGCCCCCTCCTGTGAAGCATTCAGTGAGCAGCAGCTGGGTTAACGCAAGACAGCCGGGCCCTGCTTCTGCCTAAAGCTGATGCTGTTCAGCAGAAGCGCTCAGACGCCCTTAGTCAGAGTCAGCAACAGGTGAGAAGGACTCGGGGAGGGAGGGACAGGGAGCCAGGTGCTCTGCGGACGGTGAGCCTCTGGTGTTCTGGGCTGGGGTGAAAGATGGATTTGTGGGTGCAGGCAAAGACCTGGCTAGAAGGACAGGACTTGGGGACTTGATGAGAAGGTGGAAATGAGAGGAGGATCTGGGAGCAGGAAGGATAGGTCAGGACCCCGTTGGGCCACAGAGGGCTTGAGGGATGCGATGTGCTTCCTGTGGGAGTTTGGGTGGCCTGGCCCAGCCTCAGCCTCGATGAGAAAGCTGATGTGGGAGCCACACACCTCCCCTGAAAAAGGCGCCTCTCCCAGGGTCCCCACAGGCATGGAGGCCCAAGACCTCACCATCGAAGGGAGGGCCCCCCACCTGAATGCCAGGCAGATCCATGGGGCGGGGTTGCATGGTAGCGGCCCCATCTCCAGCTGGTCCGTGGGCACCGTTGGCTCCTGCAGGACCCTCGGGGGCCACAGAACACCCAGGAAATACTAGAGGCCCAGAAAGCAGGGGCCACAGATGCCGCCGCCGACCCTATCAGCGCAGGGGATGAAACTCCCCTCCAGGACCACACTGCTTCTCCTGTCTCCTGGGGGTGGGAGGGACCCCAGCCAGATGGGTCTGCCACATCTGCCGCTTCTCCCAGCCCTTCCCTCACCCTGGGCAGCCCGTGCTCGGTCCCATCCTCCCGCCAATGCAGGAGACCCGGGAGAGCAGCTCTGTCTTGGATACAGAGACCACTCTCTGCAGGCGGCGGGTCAGTCCTGTGGCTGCCATAAGAAAATGGCCACAGCCTGGGTGGCCGACACGGGACCACACTGCCTCGCAGTTCTGGAGGCTGCAAGTCCAAGATCAAGGTATCTGCAGGGCGAGTCCTTCTGAGGCCATGAGGGAGAATCTGTTCAGGCCTCCCCAGCTTCGGGGCTCACTGGGGTCTTCGGCTCCTTCATGTGAAATGCTGTGCTTTGTGCTTTTTTCTTTTTTTAAAAAAAGTAGCAACTATCCAGGGCTGCAGAAACATGGCTCAGGAGCGTCACCCATCTCAGGGAGAGGACGCTCAGGGTGGCAGCGGATTCAGGCTCCATCTGAATCCGAATGAGAAAGAGCTCCGGGCACCAGCAGAGGTGTGAGGTCCAGGAGGGAAGGAGGGCGACAGACCAGTGTGCTTCGCGTCCGCGGGCTCCTCTGACCTCACACGGAGCCTGTGCTGAGTTCCAGGTCCTCCTGAGTTCCAGGAGTCCTACCTTCATGTCTCTCCACTGGGCCATCTTCTCACATGGACACCAGGTACATGGAGCCACGACCCACTGTCCTCCAGCGTGACCTCATCTCAACCACTGACATCTGTAAAGCTCCTGATTGCACCTAGGGCCACATCCTGAGATACTGAGGTGAGGACTTCAACATGTGAACTTGGTGGGGGACACAATTCAACACATGACAGGTGGCATTTCTGGCCCAGGAACAAGGTACTGGTGCTTTTCCATCTCTCTTGTCCTCCCCACATGGAGACCCGCATCCATGCGCTTCCTCCGCCCTCACTGCCCAGTGCACCGCCCCTTCCTGAGGGAGCATTCTAGCTGTCTTTGCGGAGTGGGTGGGGACACGGGCTGCAGGCAGCAGACCACGGCAGCCATGAGGGCACTCAGGTGTTCCTGTCCTCCCCCCTCTGCCATCCACCTGGCACCAGCACCATGTTCTCTCTGAGGAAACCAGACTGTTTTGTGACGTTTTGCCTCAAGCCCTCCTCCTAGCTCTTAATCCCTTTATAGAAAGGCTAGCAAGTAGGAGATTTTCACACGCTTTTAAAAATAGACTCATTGGCTTTACGATTTCCACAAGCCTCCTACTATCTCCCGAGAAAGCGAATGTGATGAATGACCTTGTACCTTGTTCCAGGGAGGAAGACGCGTGCTGATGTCACCTGCCTGCACACGGTACCTGCCACTCAACCTCTGCAGGCTGAGGCCCTGCCCCCAAGTCCACTATTTCCTCCAGTAACACAGGTCCATCACTTCATTAACGTTCATCACAGAGTAAAGGAATTCCACCTCTGACCTTCAGCTCCACCCACCACGGCTATGTTGCCAAATTCTAACTTCAGCCTCGGAAACTGCTCGCCACTGCCAAAGGGGAGTCCCCGCCCCAGCCCCCTCTACAATTACGAATACTTCAAAAAACCACAAATGTTTTCAGAAGAAATCACAGCCAATCACGCAGCCATCTGCAGAGCCCTGGGGTCAAAAGCTTCACACGCGAACGCTCAGAACAGCCATCCACCCTCCAAACTCTGTCCCGGGTGCGGTGGCCAGATGTTACAGGGTTTCCCTGCTAGGTTAGTCTGTTTTCAGGCTGCTGATAAAGACACGGCTGAGACTGGGAGGAAGAAGAGGTTTCACTGGACTGACAGTTCTGCATGGCTGGGGAGGCCTCAGCATCATGGCGGGAGACAAAAGGCACCTCTTCCACGGTGGCAGCAAGAGGAAATGAGGAAGAAGCGAAAGGAAAGACCCTGAGAAACCCTCGGATCTCATGACATTTAGTCACTATCACGAGATCAGCACGGGAAAGACCGGCCCCCATGATTCCGTTACCTCCCCCTGGGTCCCTCCCACAGCACATGGGAATTCTGGGAGATACAATTGAGATTTTGATAGGGACACAGCCACACGGTGTCACCTGCCTTCCCGAGGCCCTGCCTGTGTCAGGGATCCTTCCTGCCTGGGCCCCGTGGCGTGTGTCCACATGGTGTGGACTGCATACACTCCATTGGCTCTCGAGAAAGCAAGTGTCCACCTGTTTCCTCAAGATGGTGTGACCACTCAACAGCCAGATCGGCCACACCACAAGAGGCCTGTGGGGACCTCCACCATGGTCCCCTCTGGCTGCCAGGGTCTGGGAAGCAGATACTGCACTCCCTATCTCAAGGCACTGCATCTCCAATAGGAGCTGGAAAACCAGGAGTTCCTGTTCTGGGGCTCAACAGAAGAGTAGGGAAAGTGACCTGAGAGAGCAAAAGAGGACCAGGGCACATCCTGGAAGACTTCCTGGAGGAGGCAATCTGTGAGAAGGATTCCAATGAGTAGAAAAATATGGGAAGAGATTAGAACAAACAGGAGCTAAACTGCAGGGTGCTGGGCACCTTCAGAGTGTTTCAGGAATTCATTCCTTTTGAACATAAGTCTTCATTAGTGCTGAGGGCAGGCGGGGCACAGTGTCAGTGCCAGGACAGAGGAAACAGAACAGCCCTGGCCTTGTGGAGTTCACGCCTTGTGAGAAGAGCCATAGGCAGGTGAGGAAGAACCAGAAGGAATACGTTGTGAGACACGGAGGCCTTGGGACCCGGACCCCTGGGGTCAGAGATCTTCCTTAGACTGGGGGCTGTGAGGGCATCTGCAGAGTAACTCACAGCGGGGACCCCCAGCGTGGGAGGAGGCAGCATGGCCCAGGGAGAGCCTGGCACTGAGTCAGAGCTGCGGTCCGGAGGCAGAGGATGGGTGAGGAGGAGCTGGGTCTTACAAACTCGGGTTGGAGGAAGAGAATGTGGCTATCCTCACAGCATGGTGGGACACCATCGGTGGGTCCGGAACACAGGAGTGGCTCGGTCCCAGTTGGGTTTGGGGGTCACCCCAGCTAGAGTGGGTGTGGGCAAGGTATGTAGTGGGAGGGTCAGCAGCAGGTGACTGGCTCCCCAGAGGCCAGACGGACGGCCTGGATGGGAGCAAGGGTGCTGGGCGTGGAGAGAAGCAGTGGGGCTCGAGGTATTTGGAGGGAAATGGACAGGATTGGGTCCCGACTGGAGGTGGGCGTGGGAAGGAAGCAGAAATCAGCTACTTTCCCAGGTCCAGTTCTGAGCAGCTGGATGGCATGCGGACCTGGAGCGGTGCAGTCACAGGCACGTGGAGAGTGAGAGGCTGTGCGAATAGAAATGCTTAAACAACAGAGGGACGCACAGTGACTGAACCTGGGCCACCCGGAGTGACCCTGAGGAAGGCGGCTGCTCACGAGGGCAGCGGCCAGAGAGAGAGCAGGAGGGGAGCCCGGGTGCCGTGGGGACAGACAGTGAGTGGGGAAGGGGAGCTGCCCAGTCAAGCCACTTCTAAAGGTCCTAAAGGTCCCGAAGAAACCCCTCTCTGAATACAAACGAGCATTTCTCCAGGGTGCACAGCTCTCCGCAGCCGCCCAGAGAGCCAGCGCCTGCAGCCTGCTTCTCCCCACACAGAGGCTGGAGTCCGTTCCCAACTTTCCTCCCAATTCGTATAAACCTGGGTGGGTTCAGGGGCTAAGAGGAAACATCCCAACTTAGAAAGAGGGAGAATGTCTGAGAGGTTATTCAGCACGAAGCGCCCTGAAGCTCAGGCAGGCTGCGGAAAGCTTCTTTGCTCTCCCATTCGGCTCATGGTTCCTGCGGCTGGCAGGCCTGGGTTCTGTCCTGTGTCTCTGGACTCCCAGAACTAGGCCGGGGGCAGGCTCGCTAGTGGACCCCTGAATACCTGGAGGCCTGGACGTGAGGCCTGCCTCCTTGCTCACCAGCTCCAAGGCGGTCTTGGGCCATGGTCACTCCGCAGTCTCTGAGGCAGACCCCCACTGTCCCTCGGAGGCCAGGTCCTCGGGGCCCAGTCTTCCCTCGCCAGGCCGATGGCCCTGCCCAACTTGAGAGCCTGGTCAGCCAGTCCTGGCTGAAGTGTGGCCAGGGCCACTTGAAGCCTGAACCTTCCTTTAGGCAGCCTGGAACATTCCAGAGACATAATCCTTCTGCCCTTTTCTCTCAGGCGGTGGGAGTGTTTTCTCTTTTTGCTGTCACGTGTCAGCAGATTTCTTTCTTTTAGGAAATGATCTGTCTCATCCACTAGTTTGTGCAGAAGAGAGCAGGTGGGATGCGGGAAAGGGCCCGCCGGGCGTGGCTGTTGAAGGACACGCCTGGTGTTTCTGGCCAGTGTGGTTTCCTGCCAGGACAAATGAGCCTGAGTCCTCCACCTTCCCTGGGCCCACATGGCCGGCCTTTGGGGGACATTGAGGCTGTAGCCCCAGCCTCACCATGAGGCTGCCCGGGGAGGAAGACTGTGTCCTCCACCATGAGGCTGCCCGGGGAGGAAGACTGAGTCCTCCACCATGAGGCTGCCCGGGGAGGAAGACTGAGTCCTCCACCATGAGGCTGCCCGGGGAGGAAGACTGAGTCCTCCACCATGCAGGGACCATGCTGGGCAGCTCTAGTTGAGAACTGATGAGAGGTTTTGCTAAATGGAGCAGAGTTAGGAGCTCTGGAAGATTCCATGAGACGGGAGGGAGTTTGTGCACGAACCCACGGGAGGGGCCCCTCAGAAGACAGGACATGGCGGGGCTGGCAGTCCTTCGCTCTCATGGCCGTGCAGAAATCCTCGCTTTCTGCACTCTGAGAAAACCTTCACATGCCTCAGATGGGTCTCGAGATGTGTGCCTGCCACCCTGGCTCCATGTGCTCTTACACCTTACAGCAGAGGGCAGAGGAAACACCCGTTCCGTCCAGGCCCCCCGTGCAGTTGGGAAGCACAGGCAATACACCGGGGGCACCCGGGGACGCAGGCTCAGCACAGTCATGGTTCTGGCACAGGACCCTGAAAAGAACTGAATTTTAATTTTACATTCAGTCTAAGACCAGCTCAGAGCCAAAGGCTTGCTCATTTGCAAAAACGGCTGAGGCACCTACCACAGTGCCATAAAGGGCCAGAGGTCAGGCAGGCAGGGAGATAACGCCCTGCCCCAAGGGGTGTAAGGCTGGCAGGTGTCAGGGTTGTGGGGCTGAGTATCGGTCCCACCCTTTCCCAAGGAACTCAATGGCTGCAGCCAGGGACAGCAGGGATACCGGGGCTTGGGGTATGAGACAGAGGCAGAGGCCCCTGAACCTAGACACCAGCCCCAGCTCCCGAACCTTGGCTGCACATCTGAAAAGGAAGACTAATTGCCCACTAAGGGTTGAGAGGACAAACTGGGTCTCTGAATTCCTGAAAATCTGGTGACTTGTCAGGAGGGGACTGCAGGAAGAAATGTCTTGTAGAAGAAGAAAGAAGTGGAAATACACCTGGTGTGCTGAGGGATAATGGAAAGCAGATGTGGGCGGTCCCAGCGGCAGGTCTGTGGTGGCTGTGGGCCAAGCCAGGAGGAGCTGCTTCCATGATCTGGGTGGACAGACATGGCAGAAGGCACTGTTCAACTCCTCTGTATCATTATTGATTTTCTGTCTATATATTCTGTCACTATTGACGAGGGATACTGGGAGCTCTGTTGACAATCATAGATTCGTCTAGTTCTTCTGGTGGTTCCATCGGATTTCGCTTTATGTATTTTGAGCCCTATGATAAGACGCATAAACACTGAGGATCATTGTGTCCTCTTGATGAATCGATCCCTTTATCATTATGAAATGATCATTTCTTTAAGCCTGCTGATATTCTCTGCTTTGAAGTCCACTTTGAGGCGTAACCACTCCAGATTTATGGCTGATTAGTCTTAGCGCGGGGTATCTTTTTCCATCCTTTTACATTTAATATATTTTTTGTCTTTCTATATTAAGTGGGTTTCTTGTAAGCATCATAGACTTGCTTTTCATCGAAGCTGACATCTGCCTTTTAATTGAGGCATTCAGACAGTGTAGATTTCATGTGATGATTGATTTGGCTCAGGTGAACTCTATCAGCTAGTTGTCCCATCTGCTTTTTGTTCCCCTTTTAGCCCTCTTTTAGATTAACTGAATAGTTTTTATGATTCCATTTTGTCCACTCATGCGACTTATTAACTATAATTCTTTCTCTCATTATTTCAGAGATTGCCTTAGGGTTTATAGCACACATCTCTAAGTTATGACGGTCTGCCTGGAAGTAACGCACATTAGGTCCGGTATGAAAACCCAACAATAGCAGACACTCGCCCCTTCACTCCCAGCCTTGATGCTAAGTTGTCATTCATTTTACTTACACGCACGCTGTGAACCTCATGCTCTGTTGTTACTTTTGTTTAAACGGTCAATTTTATTTTAAAGAGCTTCTGCATAATAAGAAAACTATGAATATATTTACTCACGTGGTTCTGTTTCTGGTACTCTTCCTTCCTCTGTGTAGATCTGAATTTCCGTTTAGTGTCGCTTTTCTTCTGATGGACCTTCATGAACATTTCTTGTAGTGTGTCTGCTGGTGAAGACCCAGCAATCCCATTACTGGGTATACATCCAAAGGACTATAAATCGTCCTACTATAAGGACACATGCACACGAATGTTCATTGCAGCACTGTTTACAATAGCAAGGACCTGGAACCAACCCAAATGCCCATCGATGATAGACTGGACAGGGAAAATGTGGCACATATACACCATGGAATATTATGCAGCAATCAAAAACAATGAGTTCGTGTCCTTTGTAGGGACATGGATGACTCTGGAGAACATCATTCTCAGCAAACTGACGCAAGAACAGAAAATGAAACACCGCATAATCTCACTCATAGGCGGGTGAGGAAAAATGAGAACACATGGACACAGGGAAGGGAATACTACACACTGGGGTCTATTGGGGGGAATAGGGGAGGGACAGTGGGGGGGGACCTGGGGAGGGATAGCATGGGGAGAAATGCCAGATGTGGGTGAAGGGGCAGAAGGCAGCAAATCACACTGTCACGTGTGTACCTATGCAACTATCTTGCATGTTCTGCACATGTACCCCAAAACCTAAAATGCAATAAAAAAGATGTAAAAAAAATAAAGTATAACACATCTTTTATATTTAAATAAATTAAGAAACATCTAAAAAAAAGAAAAACGCCTTCAGCTTGAGTTCTTCTGAAAAAGGGAAGACTTTGTTCTACCTTTATTTTTGGGAGATAATGGACACAGGCAGAGAGTTTTAGGTTCATGGCATTTTCAGTTTTGTAATTTAAGTGGGTTACTCCACCATCTTCTTGCCTGTATTGTTTCTGATGAGAAATCTGCTCTCATCTCACCATTCTTCCCCTGGGTGCAAAGTGTCACTTTTCTAAGACTGTCCTGTCCTTCACTGGCCTTGGGCCATTTCATCATGACATGCCTTTAGCATGATTTCTTCATGTAGTTTCCTCATGATTAATGCTCATTGAGATTCTTGGGTCTATGAGTTTATAGTTTTCAACAAATTTTGAAAACTTTTTGACCATTACTTCTTCAAATGTATTTTCTATCCCACTTTCTCTCCCCTCCTTCAGGGACTTCAATCACACATATATTAGGCCACCTGAAGTTGTTCTGTATCTCACTGATACACTTTTCACTTTAAAAATACCATAAGCCGGGCATGGTGGCTCAAGCCTGTAATCCCAGCACTTTGGGAGGCCGAGGCGGGTGGATCACGAGGTCAAGAGATTGAGACCATCCTGGTCAACATGGTGAAACCCCATCTCTACTAAAAATACAAGTAAATTAGCTGGGCATGGTGGGACATGCCTGTAATCCCAGCTACTCAGGAGGCTGAGGCAGGAGAATTGCCTGAACCCAGGAGGTGGAGGTTGTGATGAGCTGAGATCGCACCATTGCACTCCAGCCTGGGTAACAAGAGCGAAACTCTGTCTCAAAAAAAAAAATTCTGTAAAGACACATTCACGTGTATCTTTTTTGTAGCACTATTCACAATAGCAAAGACATGGAATCAACCTAAATGCCCAACAATGGAGATAAAGAACACATATACACCAGGGAATACTATGCAGCCATGACAAAGAATGAAATCACGCCCTTTGCAGCAGCATTGATGGAGCTGGAGGCCATTACCCTAGGCAGATTCATGCAGGAACGGAAAACCAAATACCATGTTATCACGTACAAGTGGCAGCAAAATAACAAGGATACATGAACACAGAGAGGAGAACAAGCAACGCCAGGGGCTGCTGGAGGGCGGAGGCTGAGAGGAGAGAGGGGATCACAAAATTCCCTAGTGGGTCCCATGCTTATTACCCAGGTGATGAAGTAATCTGTACACCACACCCCTGTGATACAGTTTACCTATATGACAAACCTGCACGTGGACCCTGAACCTAGAATAAAAGCTAAAGAGAAGAAACTTGAGCCGACTTGTTCTCAAAAAGAAAAAGATAACTTCTTTCCCTCTGCGTTTCATTCTGGGAAGCTTCTATTACTGCATCTTCAAGTTCACTGATACTTTCTCCCGCAGCGTGTCACCTGCCATTAATCCATGAGGTGTGCTTTCATCTCAGACACTGCAGTTTCCATCTTTAAAACTTTAACATGTTTTTTTAATGTCTTCCACATCTTTGCTTTTAAAACGTGGGGTCCAGTGATGGTGATTTTATTTCCTTTGTCTGTTAATTCTAACATCCGTATCAGTCCCGGGTCTGCTTTGATTCACTGGTTTTTCTCCTTATGATAGGGTTATTTTTCTGTTTCTTTGACTGCCTTGTGATCTTTAATTGGATGGCAGATATTGAGAATTTCGTCTTGTTGGGTGCTGGGTGCTTTTGTATCTCTGCAAATATTCTTGAGCTTTGTTCTGTGATGCAACCGAGTTTCTTGAGCCTCTTGGATCTTACTTTTGAGGTTTGTTAGGTGGAAGCAGAACCTCATTGACGCTGAGGTTTCTTGTTCCCCAATACTCAGGCAAGTACTGATATGCCGCCCGCTGTCCTCTGAGGGTGCCAGTTAGTCATCGAAGACCTGTGCGAGGGCCAGGTGTTTTCTTTCATCGTTAAGGAGATTCTTTGCTCGGCCTTGAGCAGTTTCCTCACACACATCGGCCAGTCGGGCAGGGGAGCCTCTGTGGATCGCTGGCCTCCCTTCTCTCTGGGACTCTGCCCTGCCATGTGTAGTTGCACTGGTCTCCCCAGGCTCTAGCTTCCCAATTCAGGGAGTCTGCTGGGCTCTGCCTGGGTGGAGGAGACTTCTCCTCCTCGTTCTGTAGCCTGAAAACTCAAGGCCGTGCATTGGGCTACCAGAGGGCTCACCTGCCTGCTTCCCAGCCTGCAGGGATCACTGTCCTTCACCGCCTCCTTCAGTGTTTGGAATATGGTTGTTTTATGTATCTGTGTGTTTCTTTCTGTGTGTTTCTGCTTCATGTGGAGGGTAAACCTGGTCCGTGACGGTCTCTGTATTGTGGTTCTCTCCATCTGCGCTAGGCCTGCCTTCCTCACCTCACCGCCCCAGTGCCTGACAGGCACCCGACCCTCAACAGAAACGGCCTGCGCGTAGATTACATGAACTTAACCAGGAGGGACAAAGGACGCTGATAGCACTTGTCACGAGCTGAAGGAGTACAACTGCTCTCTCCACACACATCTGTGTATGTGCCTTCTTTCTCACGGTGATGGTCTTCAGGCCAAGGAGCCTGTTACATTCATTCTTATCACACGCTTAAGGCTCAATGACTTTCTCTTGCACACTGTAGGCTTTTAATAAATGTTTGCTTAATGAATAATTCATGGATCATTTAGACACGTGTCTAACGAACTTGGATTGAAGTGTGGCTGTAACAAATTTGTCTCGAATCCCAGCAGTGTGGGGTCTTTCTTCTTTGCTCTAGCACTGTGTGACTAACTACTCACAGCAGCAATCGGTGGCAGACCCCAGGGCCAAAGGATGGCTGAAAGATGCATGGCCCAGGGTGTGCTGACTTTCACATATGATGTCCTCACCTTTTCCAGGTGTTAGATTACTGTAGGAAAGGAAAAGGGAGGGACGGAGAAAGGTAAGGAGGAAATGCTGGCTGCCACTGAAAAGCAGTCACAAATAAAGCGAGTCAACTGGGAAACAAGTGATTCTTCACAGATGCACATCCTAGGACGGCCTGGCAGAGGGGATCTCCTCACTCCACCACCCTAATTCAGTGATAGTTCCTACGGGCACAGCACTTTTAGGAGGAGCTCTCCCGCTTCTGCTTATGCAGGAGGACCAAGGGATACATGACCAGGCCGTCAGCGGGGCTTCAGCGCAGCTTGCACGGGTGATGCTAAAGGAAGCAGGTGCTGAGCACGAAGGAGGAGATCAGAATCAGTGGACGACCCAGGCGTGTATTCCCAACCAGAGGCGTGGCTGCACCGTTTCGCCGGGGAAAGGCGGGCTGGGACACGGGACTCAAGGAATCCCTCTGGCTGGACCAACGCAGAGGCCGTGAACACAGAGGAGTGGAATGTTGGGGAAAGGATCTCCATTTTTCTCTCCTTTCAGAGCCATTTTGCGTGTTTTAGAATCTGGGAACAGCATTGCTTCAGCAGCACAGCGTTGCAGAAGCAGCCTGTGGGTCACAGCAGGATGCATCATGCCACTGGCGGTGCGGTGAGCCCAGTCTCTGGACAGGGCCTGGCCACCCAGCTTTCCTTCCTCAAGGTTCAGAACCTCCTCAACCCGACCGGCCTGCCGGAGGCCCGGCTGCAAGCCCGCAGGGTGCCACAGGAGATTTTTAAGCCTGGTGTGCTTCCTTGCCTAAATTACTTTGCAATGTATCAATACCTAACCCTGAAATACTTTGTAGCCAGTTTTATGATGAAATGGATTCAATTTGGTGATTACAAAATATTCTGCTTTTGAATAGTCTCAGTTCTTCAGTTGCTTCCACATGTGTGTTCAGTCTGTTGAAGAAGATGGGGGAGGCATTGAGCCCCCCAGAGAAAGATCCTGCAAGAGACTCCAGGGAAGAAAAACCTGAAGTGAAAGTTGCGGGCTCCGGCCCACCGCGTGCTGGCAAAATCCATTGCATGCAGCTCCCTCTTGTGGTCACACTGCAGGTGACACGCTTCAAAGGCAAGTGAGGCTGCCACGGCAGACCGCCGCAGGGAACAGGTTCTTGCTCATTAGGAAGAGCGTTCCTGAACATTCTTTACTCACCTGTGCACACACAGCGCTGTGAGCAAGCGAGGTCTGCCATCAGCGTGTTTCTTCCCTATGGTAAGGAAATAACACAAACGTTGAATTTTTTAAAAGCTCAGAACTGTAGGTGAAGATTCCAAAATCACAGGATGTCCAAACTGGAAAGGATCCTGAGACGATCTTGTTCAAATCCCCTCTTCTTTTTAAGTGGTGGGCTATGGGAGTTGTGTGATCTTAAACAACTCACTCCATGTCCCAGACAGTAGGCCGACTTGCCTACGCTCACACAGCAAGTCCCCGGTGCTGACGTACAGCTCTGTCCCATCCTGGAAGGGGCTCTGGCAATCAGACTCCTCCAGCTCCTCCCTGGACACGTCGGGAGGTCGAGAGGCCAGGGCCTCGCAGGGAGCCTGAGAGCTGAGCTCCGGTGCCTGTCCCCTGGGCTGCGGGCCACTTCTCCCGGCTATGTCCTTCCCTGTTCTTGGCCAGGGACTGTCTCTTCCACCAGCCTAGGACAGGACCTCTGTGCCCAGGACTGGACTGGGGGGCTTCAAGTGAGTAGGGATGGATGCAGGAGGCACCAGCCAGGACTCAGGAAGAGCAGGGGCCAGAGGCAGGGCCTGGGCTAACTTACGGTTCACATGGTAAATTTTATGTGATGTATATTTTATCACAATAAAAAAGGAAATAGCATTTTAAACCCAAATTTTAAAAAGGGGAAAAAATCTTGTGGACTTCTTTATGAGGCTACAGAGCAGCCACCACCAGCCCCATTCAACAAGAAAAAATGCTATTTCCTTTTTTTACTGTGGTGAAATATACATAACATAAAATGTGCCGTTTTACCATTTGAAGTGCACACTTCAGCGGCATTAAGCACCTTTGCGCTGCTGTGCGACCGTTCCCGCTGTTCAGGTCCGGAACATCTCCATCGTCCCAGACTGAGACTCTGTCCCCCGTGAAACACGAACTCCCCGTTCCCTCCCCCAGCCCCTGGCGCCCAACGTCCAACTTTCTGTCTCTGTGATTTTGACGCCTTAGCTTCCTCCTGTGAGTGGAATCGTGCAGGGTTCATGTTTTTGTGGCTGGTCGTTGCACTCAGTAGAACATCCTCAGGTGCCATCCACGCTCCCTTCCTCTGCAAGGGGTCAAGTAACCATGGTCAGATGGCTCTTGCGGTGAGAGGGGTGTGCCTGCTCTGAGCAAAGCACCCGGAAGGCGGAGGCCCCTCTGGAAGCTGGTAACTGTCACCCAGGCGCAGCATGTTGGGCAACCTGCATTCCTTCCTTCCCACCTGGGAAGCTCAGCTGACCCGCGGCCCAGCTCAGGCTGCAGTCAGCCTCGGATGCTGTTTTAAATTTGGGATTGAATTCAGAAGGATCGGGAACCTGAAAATAATGTCCTTTCAGTTCATCTGAAAACAGAAAACTTGCTGGCCTTGCCGAAAAGGCAGTTCTCAAATTTGCAGCCAATGAATGCATGGAACAGAAATAGCCTTAGAGGGAGTGCAGGCGAGCCCTTCCATTACGGAAAAGTTCTAATACTGTTTCGGGAATGTGGGAGTCAGGGTGGAGAAAGCATGGCAGGGCCGCAGAGCTCCGCACACGGTGCCCCTCCCTGTCTCCCCGCCTCATTTTCATTCTCTTTAAAAACAAAACCCAAAACACCCTGCCCGTAGCTCTTGCACTTACATCCCAAACGCCTCTGACCCACGTTCTCACTGCCAAAGAAGGGACTTTGAAAAATCTCCAACATTAATTATTGGTTGTAATGAATGCTGAGGAGGGGACTTTTCAAAGACCCTGTCTCCGTGGCTTGCTTTCTGCTGTGTGTGCGTCCGCTGCGTTTCAGAATTTTCTTGGATGCTCCAATGCTCTTTCCAGCAACAGCACTCATGCACGCCAGGCCACTTCTCACAAGTCATAATTACAACAGCAAGCCAAGTTCAATGCTACAACGCGGTCGCTACAACTCCTTCATGTTTCCCCGCTCTTAGCAAACTTCCTTTTCTGAGTCCTGCAAAAGATTCGCTGTTGTCCGTTTAAACTAGACTCATGATTTCCTTCCAGAGCATTAAAAGTGCAAGGAGCCACAGGTAAAGACTTCCTTTTCTATGGTCTTACTGCATCCTTGTCCAAACAAAGGTGGAAGTCCCCTGTCCCCCACGAGTTGTGTGTAAGCAGAGAGCCCAGGCGGTGAGACAGGAGCCCCGAGTCACACCAGCCTGCCTGCACCAGCAGCTCCGGCAGGCATAACCTAAGAGGTTACCTAGAATTCAGGCAACCTCCTCAAATAGTCACTAAGTGAAATGAGGAAAAGTTACGTAAAGTGGAGTAAAATCTTCAACAATGAAACACGAAGCTGTTATTCTCTTTTTATGAAACTCTAGCAAATTGTTTCAGAAAATGAAAGTGCCGGAAAAGAAATATTTCCATTGGGAACTAGAGATGCCCGATGTGAAAATGGTCACATGGAAATCTGGATGAAGAAGCTTTAAGGCCTTGGCTGTGTTTGAAGCTACAGCCTCGGTTCATTAGAGTGGGATTTTTTGCCCCACAAACCTCTACTTTTCTTGGTCTAAGTGTTATTCTGCTTAAACCTCTGAAAACCAATTTTTAAAACTGAAAATGTGTTCTTTTAGCAATCCCATAATTTCTAATAAACTTGGTATAGACCGTTTGTAGTTAATGGAATCCTTCTTCAAACTTGCTTTTGAATTTTCATTTATTTGAGCTCTTAGAAGACTGCAGATTGCTAAATTGAAGCTTAAATGAATTTGTTCATTGTAGCAGTTAAGGCACCAAAGCCTCACCAAGCGATTTCACATTTAATTAGAAATAAAAACTAATTTAAAATTATGGAGAAAAAAACACTACTTAAATCACACAGCTTTCCTTTTTTTCTTTCCTTCTTTTTTATTCTTTTGCTATAGCTTTGTGAGGTTTGAATATCCTAAATTCTTAAATGCAACTATTAAAATAATTAAATAGCCTGAGTAAAATATTAACAAATTCGGTATCAGCCTAGGTATAACTTTATTTTCATTATTTTGTGTTTCTTTTAAAAATAATTTTAAATTAGTTTTGTTATTTTAAAATGAAAAAACATCAAACCTGTGGCTTTATCAAAGGCTCTCTTTACACTTCATATTTTGGTGGAAATATTGGCAATGCTGAGTGTATCTTTTTGAAAAGCTTTCTGCAGAGGAAAGGGGATGGTTTTAAATTCTATCTTTTGATTTTCATGGCAGCATTTCTGACACAGCACGGTGAAATTTTTGACAAAAACATCTATAGCAGGCCTCCGGGTTTTCCTGAATTTGTCTAGATAAAGGAGAAGGACAAAAATCTTTTCCATCTGTCATTTTTTAAAGTTATAAAACATTTTTAAAACCTGCATTAAATTAGCAACGGAAATAGTACTCTGTCTCCAAACATTTCTAGAATCGAGAATTATTTTTGTCTAATTGTAGGACGTGTTTAACTTTGCACAACTCTTGCCCATGCACAAACACAATCATAACATGGGGAGCATTTTTCTAATGTACGTGGCCACAGTGCCACAGTGAAGGTGCTCGGCCCATGAACTTCTTCTAGAATAAAGACTTATTTTTTTAAAAATCAGGCTTGGGAATCCTGGTTCTTTACTGAGCCTTGTGATAGAAAGTGTATCTTATCATTAGAAAACAGTGTAACTGGAGTGGAGAGTTTCCTGAAGCGATCGGATGCCATATTCCGCTTGACGTTCACTGCTGAGGAAATTCAGTGCACCAGCTCACCTCACCCAGACTCACCTTTGCACTGAAGTAGCCCCAGGTGTCTGGAGGAGAACTGGTGTCCCAGTGTTCAGACACGGGTAAGCCCGCTCTCCCTGCCCAGGCACAGCAGCGTGATGCTCTCCTGCCGTCTCCTGGATCTGTCTGATGGAAGCCGGCTGTCGACACCGTCTCTGATTTTCATACGAGAGTGTTCCCACTGTGTTGTGTACTGGCCACACCTGGCTGCCCCGCACCACATACATCTGAAACCCCCGTGTTGTCTTTCTCTTGGAGGAAGAACAAGTTTGTGTACTTTTTCTGGGTTCATTACCAGAGCTGGCTGCCTGAGTTGGGCCCCGGCACTGCCGCTGCTGGTTAAGTTCCCCAGGTGTGTGGTGTGTCTTCCAGCTCAGCTGCAGAAACCGATTCCAAGGTTGCCATGTAATTAGCAGGGTCTCCTTTCCCTGCTTTAATCAGCTGCTAACACCTCCTGGCTGTTTAGTATCACCGTGAGCACAGTTATAAACACTAAAGGACATGCTCTTGAAATAATTTTTAAAAAATCTCTGCACAGTAACAAACAGAAAACCCATCATCATTTAATACGGAAGAATGCTATGTTATTACAACAAACCATTGGTCTTGTTCCTGAGGCTTTATTCTGATTGTGGGAAATTCTTTTTTTTGCGGGGGGGTGAAGGCAACTTTTCTGTATAAGGAAACATCGTATCTTTTGTTTATTTTCCTCCATCTGATTTGAGACAAAATACACAACGATCTTTCACTCAGGAGCAAATAGTCCCGTTCCTGCTTCAGAAAAGGGTTGAACATGTAGACTTAAGGAAGAGAATTCCTTCCGAAATGACCACGACCTGGAGGTCATTTTCCTATAGCAAATACCCAGAATTGTCTTGAAATCTAGTTCTTTATGTAATTAAAGTTACTTATTTGAGGACTTAAATGTACTTCAGCATTTTACATGCCCTTAGTATCCGTGTAAGATTCAATATTGGAACCTGGGGCTACTTTCCTCTGCACACGTAATTCACCGCTGCTCTGTAACCCACCGATACTCCTGCGACAATACATGAAAAGGCTAACGTGCTGAGGGAAGGGAACGGGAATCTGCGAACACCAGGCTGAACCTTTTTTGCCTGGGACCTCTCCAGAGTCCCTCAGATGAGGGTCAAAGCCCGATTTCTAATAGCAAGGCAGAGAGAGGGTCTCAGAGCGTGTTTATTGATACAGAATGTTGGACATGGACAGGCAGGCCTTTGCGTATGATCAAGCGACTTTCTGTGCAAATCTTATGGAATGTGGCATTCCAGACTTTAAAGGGAAAGGGAGATCACCATGGCAACGGCACATGGGGGCTGGAGATGGGGGGATTCCCTTGGGAGCTCAAAAGCCAGCAGAATTTTAAGCATTTGCAACTTAAAAAAAGAAGAGGAGGAAAACCGCAGGACTCTGCCAAACACATCTACAGAAATGGAATATGGTCACAGGGCTCTGCAGAAGGGTCCAAATCAACGCAGCTCAGAGCTCGAGCAACAGGACTGGGAGCAAAATCGGCTAAAACGTCCCTTCCAGGACCCGGCCTTCTCCATTAAAGAGGGAAATGCTGCCAAATTCCCCTCAATGAGGGGGAGAATTTGAGAAGGAGGCCGGTGGCCACCTAGCAAGTGTCCTGGGCCAGGGATTTCCCTGCCTGTCCACTCTGCCCCCCGGGTTCTGGTCTCTCCCAGCTGGGAAACACAGAGTGACCACAGACAGATGTAGGACCCAGGCCCAGCGGGGCTGGCCCAGCTCAGCCACTCAGAGCCACACAGACTCCAGCCCACCCGCAGCTGGTTCACGGCTCCCGCACCGCAGCGAGGCTGTGTGTGGAAACAGCTTATATCACAGATATCTCAGAACTGCAGATAACAAGCCGAAGGGAACCCAGGGTAAAAATGACTGGGAACAAATGCGATCTGTGTTTGTAGTATCTGTAAGAGAAAAGAACAGATTTATAAATGAGGCCAATTCAGACACTCCAGAAACTGCCTCCCCCGGCAGCTCTTTTATTTAAGAAAAAATGGAGAGGACTGGAAATGTGGGACCAGCCATGCCCAGCTGGTCAAAGGCATCGGAGCTGTGGTGTCCCTGAAGGAGTGGGGCTTCAGCCCCGGCCCCCGCAGGGGTCTGAGGTGATGGTGATGGGAGGGGGTTGGGGAACATTGATCAAGACAAAATGCAGCCAGTGGTTTCCTGTAAACGGCAACGTAGCAGAGAGCTACGGGGCAGACGGGTGGGCTCCCACCGCCTCCTGTTCTAGCAGTGTCCACGCTCACGGGGTGTGAGCGCCGGCCTGGGGTTCTCTGGCTCATGTTAAGTCAGAAAGCTGCTGCCATTCTGGATGTGTGCTGTCAGGTCAGAGCAGACCTGATTTCCAGTGCTATGGTGAGCCCGGCTTGTGCAGGGCCGCACCCTAGACTTGACCACCCCGCTGTATGTCACAGAGCCTGTGCTGGGCTCAGGCTCCAGCAGGGGTGATGACCCGGCATTCTGACGTTCAGTGATTCCGCCTTTGTGGGAAGGCAGGGTGGTGGGGATGGGGGGCTCTAGTGACCCCGGCAGGGTTTGGCCTGGTTCCAGGCGTCTCCAGGTACTGGCCTGTGGCCTTGGGTAATTCATTTTTCCTCTCAGCCTCTCTGTTTTCTGCTCTGCAAAATGGGTCTAATAATATCTCTTCCACCTTTAGGGATAAGCAGTCAAGAAGACAAAGGGAGGCTCCATGGAAGGGGGTAGGGGCGGGAGGTAAGGGGGCTTCAGTAAGCGACCTTTCCTTTTCTAATTGTAAAAGCAGCATATGGTTGTCATAAAGGCACTTAAAAAATGTAGGAACGTGAAGGGAGAGAACGGCCAGTGAAAGCCAGAGAGAGCCCCGACAGCCTTGCCCCTTCCTCCCTCGCCCCTTCCTCCCTCGCCCCTTCCTCCCTCGCCCCTTCCTCCCTCGCCCCTTCCTCCCTCGCCCCTTCCTCCCTCGCCCCGTCCTCCCTCGCCCCGTCCTCCCTCGCCCCTTCCTCCCTCGCCCCTTCCTCCCTCGCCCCTTCCTCCCTCGCCCTCTCTCACTGGAAAGGGGAGACCCAAGACATCCTTTTTTTTTTTTTTGAGATGGAATTTTGCTGGTCGCTCAGGCTGGAGAGCAGTGGTGCCACCTCAGCTCACTGCCACCTCCTCTTCCCGGGTTCAAGTGACCTTCCTGCCTCAGTCTCCCAGGTAGCTGGGACTGCAGGCATGCATCACTGCTCCCACTTAATTTTTGTATTTTTAGTGGAAACAGGGTTTCACCATGTTGGCCAGGTTTGTCTCAAACTCCTGACCTCAAGTGATCTGCCCACCTTGGTCTCCCAGTGTGCTGGGATTAGACATACATTTTTAAAATTGTGATAAAGTAGACATAACATAAAAGATACGATTTTAACCATTCTAAGTGTGCTTTTATGGCATCAAGCTCTTTTCGTCTTGTAAAACTGAACTATCACTAAACACTGACGCCCAGTTCCCCTCCCCCAGCCCCTGGCACCCATCATTCTACTTTCTGTCTCTATGAACTTGACCTCATATGAGTGGAATCATATAGTATTTCTTCTTCTTCTTCTTCTTCTTCTTCTTCTTCTTCTTCTTCTTCTTCTTCTTCTTCTTCTTCTTCTTCTTCTTCCTTTTTTTGTTGAGACAGAGTCTTGCTCTGTCAGCCAGGATGGAGTGCAGTGATATGATCTCAGCTCACTGCAACCTCTGCCTCCCAGGTTCAAGTGATTCTTCTGCTCAGCCTCCGGAGTAGCTGGGACTACAGGAACGTGCCACCATGCCTGGCTAATTTCTGCACTTTTAGTAGAGATGGGGCTTCACCATATTGGTCAGGCTGGTCTCGAACTCCTGACCTCATGGCCTGCCTGCCTCAGCCTCCTGCAGTGCTGGGATTACAGGTGCGAACCACTGAGCCCAACCAGCATCTGTTCTTTCGTGTGTGGCTTATTTCAGGGAGCATCGATGCCTTCAGGATTCGCCCAAATTGCAGCAGGTGCCAGGATTTCCTTCCTTTTTAGGGGTGAGTGGTGTTCCGCTGTGTGGACCACACTTGGTCGAGCCATTCATCTGCTGGTGGACACTTCTGCTGCTCGCCTTCTTGGCTGTTGGGAGTTGTGGTTCCGAAGACGGGTGTGCAAGTATGTGTTCCAGCCTCTTCCATTATTTTGAGTATATGCTCAGAAAGGGAATTGCTGGATCATCCGGTAATTCTATGTTTAATTTTTTGAGGAGCTGCCACACTGTTCTCCACAGCAGCTGCAGCCTCTCACATTCCCACCAGCAATGCACAAGCATTCCAGTTTCCCCACATCTTTGCCAACACTTGTGATTTACACGTTTTTTTTGTTTTTGTCTTATATCTATATAATAGTCATCCTGATGAATGTGATGTGGTATCTCCTTGCGGTTTGGACTAACTTTTCCCCAATGAGTCATGAGGTTGAGCATCTTTTCGGCTGCTTATTGGAATTTTTATTTCTTCTCGGGAGGAATGTCTATTCACATCCTTTCTCCATTTTTAATTTTTTTTGTTTCATAAATATAATTGTATAAGGGTTCTTACTTCCTATGTGAGGAACATTTTTCCTCATAGAGAACTGAGCATTTCCAGCCATGGTTGCAGCTGTTTTTCTGCCTCCCCTCCACACCCTTCCTCCTGAAACAGGGGACTGTGTCACAGTTGAGAACGCAGACCTGGTTCAGATTCAGACTCCACTCTTAGCCACTATGGATTCCTGGGCAAATGGCCTTCTTGATACATCAGTTTTCCCATGAGTAGCATGGAAGTTGAGTAATGCTCACTGCACACGTGGTGTAGGTGAAACACATTAATCTCTGTGAAATCCTTAGCACCTGCGGGAGCCCGGAATGCCATGTAAGAGGAGGCTATACTGTCACTGGTGGTGCCGTTCTTTCTCATTCCAGGCAGTGCTTCCCGTCTGGGTCCTGGTGGAAGGACATGGCAGAATCCCTGGGAGGAGGGGTCTCCTGGATATGCTGACAGATGAAAGCCTCTCCATCCAAGCAAATGGCTGGCAGGAGCGCATGGTGCCCTGTACCTGGGCACTGCCCACTGTCCTGTCACTCCCCTTACCCTCTCACATCTCTCCTTAGGCCGACAATGGTGTCATCTCCATTTGTGGCTGAGAAAATGGAAACCTTAGAAAGATCCAGTAACTATCGAAAGCCACGGACAGGATGTGACCTGGGGCCATCTGCTGTTGGAGCTGCCACCCTAACCAGCCCCACAGGGAGAGCTGGCCATGGCCTTCAGCTACGCTAAGTCTACATCTGGATCATGCTGGGGACACACAACTGTGGACATTCATCAAAAGGAAAAAGGATGAATAGTACTGAATGCAAACTATGCCTCAATGAAACACACCCTGCTGCATAAACATTTTTCCTTTTAATTCAAAAGTATTTTAGTGATATTTGTTGCACAGTTCATTTGGTAATAAAGTCAAGAGGGAGTTGGAGGCTGATTTTGTCCAAGGCTCACTTTGTAGGCTTTGAAATATCAGTGTTTCTTGGTCACCTTTCCTGGAAAGAGGTGAGTCTGTGGGAGATTCCATGCGCGGATGGCAGATGCCAGGCTGAGCTCTCCGGAGTCAAATGAGCTAAGTCTGCAAGTCTAATGCAGGTAAGCACCTGCAGGAGAGCTGGGAGGCTGCGTCTTCCTGCTCACCTCCATTCCGAGAACTGTCACCCAGACTCTCAGGCTCAGGGCTCTCTGAGCTTCAAAACACGACTCTTTTATGAGAATCGCAGAATTATCGTAGGGTTCTGGCTCAGTTTAAGTCGGTTAACCTGAGAGGTCTCTGGGGCTGCAGTTTTGTTCTGGAGGTGTTGGTCCCCTGCTTTACGGGGGGAATGTCTGCAGAGAGGAAATACTCTCATGCTCATACGTGTGTGTTGGAGGGAGGAGAAAACAAGGCGGCGATGGCCTTTGTTGGGGCCCTGCCTTCCTGGCCAGGATGCCGCAGCAGGACACCCCTGCCCAGCGCTGCCTGTGTGGTGGGAGGACAGCTGGTCACTGTGCCCACTGACATCATGGTGCCTGCAGGTCCCCTTCATGTCCATGCCTGCCTCTCTGTCCCTGGACCGCCCCTGCTCTGCTCACGCCCTGCTCCACATCAGCTTCTCACCAAGTCACAGTTCCCTCCCGTCCTCCTGTAAACTTTCCCTTCTGTGTCCTACCTCCAACAATAACTCCCACTGCGCACTGTTGCGCTGGAAAAGGTCTTCATTCGGCTCACCCTGCGTGGGCAGCATAAGGACGCGGTGCCGTGAAATGCGCACTGGCAGGCTTGGGTGGCTTTTGAAGTCAATTTTGTTGAATTAGTGTTGCCGGCGTTAAGCACACGGCCGCAGACACACACGCACATTCTTCCTGCCGTTCTCACGTTTTGAGCAAATTCAGTGTAAGTGAGATGGGACGGTCGCTGTGAGAATCTCTGTCCACATGAACTACTTTTAAGACCAGATCTCATTTTCAGTGAAAGACTCTCTGTGTCTTCACTTGATTGAAAGATTTGGATACATTAGAAATGTAGGTGCGAAGGTGACGGAATCACGTTATGTCTTGATTGCTCGGTGGTTACACGACAGTATGCATTTGCCAAGACTGAAAAGGATACATTTCCTGAATGAAAATCATGCCTTACTAAAAAATGGGAAAACAATAGGTTGCAAGATGAAGAACTCAATGGATTAAACAGGTGTCATAACTACATGACACCAACAGTCCACTGGCTGGTTTTTGTCATTTCATTTGTTGATTCAAGGGGCTGCTTGGTAAGAACCCACGTCCAGCTCTAAGTCCGGCCAGGCTGGGGGAGGACACTGTCTTTTTGTCTTTCTGGCTCCCTTCCTTTCTAAGAAACACTCTCCCTCCTTCTGGAGAACTCATCCTCCCCCGTAACTTGATAAAGTGCAGAAGACTAAGATTATCCCAGATTTTGAAGTGTGTTTAGATGGGCTTTTCTATCCCCTATCCCAGATAGAGCAAGAAGGAAGGCTTGGGTCCACAGGAGGAGGGTGGAAGTGGGCAGGGTCAGAGTGGCAGCAGCAGAGGGAAGTGGTCCAGAGGGGGCCCACAGAGGCCACCTGGGCCATTCTGCGGTTAAAAGATGCCTGGACAAGAAGGGCAAGGATGCTGTTGCCCCATTTTCCAGCAGACACCAGGTATGAAGTTGCCTCATTGCTGGCCTGTTCTCTCTGGGGCTAGGGTTGTGCTCACAGTCCTTCTGGACAGTGAAGGAGTCCAGAGTGTAATGAAGAGGAGACACCAGAGCGAGGGAGAACTTGGAGCAAGCGTGATGCCAAAGAACGTGGCCTGAGAAACAGAAATGGTGGTCAGAGTGTGCTTCCCTTGGAGGAGAGCAGGTGTGAGCAGGAAGAGGATGGAGTCCTTCCATCTCCCTGGCTACCCATCCGTTTACTTCTAGCTCTGGGTCTGCACCTGCCAAGGGAATGTGGAGCCTCGGGGGAGGAGGGCTGGGGAGGGAAGCCCGTGGCAGCTGCTGGCTGCAGTGAGGAGAGACCACGGTGAAGCCACACGGTCTGTAGTCTGCCCTGGGGATAGTAAGTGGAATTCGTGGTGGAAAGAATCAAACTTCAAAACGTCATCTCAAAATGCAGATGCAAAGAATAAAAACTAAGTAAATGATGGAAGAGCAAACGACAGCCAAAGAAGACAGAGTGAAGATCCAACCTATGAAAAACAGCAATTTCTAAAACAAGAAACAACAGAAAGCAAATCAAAGTTATAATGGAAGAACACTTTTCTGAGTGATGTGAAAATATCATTAAGCCCTATGCATTCCAGGGTTTTTCACCTGCAGATTCAATCAACGGAGGATCAAAACATTGGAAAAACAATTAAATATAATACTATTAACATTAAAAATAACATAAATAAAATAATTCAACAGAACAACTATTTATAGGACATTGACACTGTACTAGGAATTATAAAGAATCTAGGAGGATGTGTGCAGGTGACATGCAATTACCTCCCCATCTTATAGCAGGGACTTGAGCATCCTCAGACTTTGGTCTGTTTGGGGTCCTAGAATAAGTCTCCCTTGGATACTGAGGGGTGTCTGTATCTGAGTATCCAAGCCAATAGGATTCTTCAGCATCATGCAGCTAGTTCACATTCTAGTGAACATTTGGAAGGACAAGGGGTGGCCGGGAGGGAAGGGGAGGGAGGGAGGGAGGGAAAGAGGGAGGGAGGGAGGGACAGAGGGAGGGAGGGAGAGAGGCACAGGGGGAGGGAGGGAGGGAAAGAGGGAGGGAGGGAGGGAGGGACAGAAGGAGGGAGGGAAGGAAAGAGGGAGGGAGGGAGGGAAAGAGGAGATAACAGAAAAGTGAACAGGAAACATTATTACACCATGTCTTTAGATAAGACTAAATATTATAAAAATACAAATTCCTTAATTCAAATTAAAATTCCTATAGGATTTTAACTTCACAAAGTAAGGAAGGAAAGATAAGAGAAGATAAGAGTGGGCAGGAAACGAAATGTATTACAGCATGTTTCTAGATAAGAAGACTAAATATTACAAACATATAAATTCCTTAATTCAAATTCAAATTCCTATAGGATTTCTCTAACTTCACAAAAATAAGTGCATTTGGAAGTCATTGGAGAATAGCTTCAACACATAAGGAAGGGAAAGGAAAGACAAAAAAGGCAAGAACGGGAAGCGAAGAGAAGGAAGAGAAGCGGGAGGACGAGGCCAGCAGGACGTCACAACACTTTTTACTCCACAGACATTAAGTAGATTTACAGTAATTAAAAATAATCCAGCAGTCATGAGATTTGTGCAGGTCTGCTCTAAACACTCAAAACTGTGAATTTAAATTTATCTATTTTGAGATGGGCTTGCTCTGTCACCCAGGCAGGAGTGACATAACTCACTGCAGCCTCCAATTCTAGGACAAAGTGATTCTCTCAGCCTAGCATCCTGAGTACCTGTGGCTACAGGTGTGTGCCACCACACCCAGATAATTAATTTTTTTTTGTAAAGATGGAGTCTTGCTGTGTTGTCCAGCCTTGTTTCAAACTCGTGGCTTCAAAGGATCCTTCTGTCTTGGCCTCTCAAAGCACTGGGATTACAGGTGTGAGCCAATGCACCTGTTCTTTAAATTTAAAATATTGAGCCAAGAAAAAAAGCAAGGAAGGGAAACCAGTTCCTAGAAATTAAGAGGGAGCTCACAGCTGGAGCAGTGAGCAGGAGTCCCGGTGGTGTGCTCCAAAGGGGGTGTGCAGGTGGGCTGGAGTTCTCACAGCAGGAGGGGTTCAAATTACCACAAGAAGAAAGAATCCAGAATTTCTCTTCTTCTTTGAATCTAGGAGATGAGAGTTTGGAATTTTCCAAGTGTGAGCATGGAGGGAGTAGAACAATCTGTGTTTTGGCCACAGGTCATAGCCTGGAAGCAGAAATCCTTTAAAAGCCTGTGAGTTAAGAAGAAACTCAGCCTGTGCTGTGTGCAGGTGAGGCCCAAAGTCACAGGTCTGTGCTCTGGATGTGGAGACAGCATGCTGCAAACCACTGAGCCCAATGTGAACCAAAGCAGACCACAGGGTCCGCTGTCCTGAGTGGGAACATCTGTGTCCCACAAGCTAAAGTTAATAGAATACTCTGAATGAAACTCAAAACTAAAAATACTTTGAATATTCAAAGAGCTAAAGGAAGGGAAAGAGTCCATTCCTGCTGCTGCAACAGAATCCCACTTACTGGGTAATTTATAAATAATGGGAATTTATTTCTCCCAGTTCTGGAGGCTGGGAATTCTAAGATCAAGGTACCAGGGGAGGTGTCTGGGGAGGACTGCTCTCTGCTTCGAAGATGGTGCCTTGTTGCTCATGTGTTTTGTGGAGGGACAAACGCCATGTTCTCACTTGGCAAACGGACCAAACGAAAGATGTGTCCTCACTTCGCAGAGGGTGCAGGAGGCCACACCGTCCAGGTCTGTGTAAGCACACGCTAGGGAGGGGAGGCTAAAGCACACAGCCGAGGGTGCAGGAGGCCACACCGTCCAGGTCTGTGCAAGTACACACTATGATGTTCACACAGTGACAGAATCATCCAAAGACACATTTCTCAGAACCTATTCCCATCATGAAGTGACAGCGGAAAACTGGGGGAAGAAATCCGAGCACTCGTCGGCCACAGCACAGTGAGATAAAGAATTGGAGACACAGATGAGAAATGAAGAGACAGAGCAAGATGAGCTGCTCAAAATGCACCCAATAGCAGTTCTAGAAAGAGGGCGGTGAGGCTTGGGAATAGGCAATATTTGTAGAGACAATGCCTGAAATTTTTCCAGAATTGAAGAATATACATGGTGTGATTTCAAACTATCCTTGATCCCTAGATGGGATAAGTAGACACCAATTCTTGAGAAGACAGAGCATAGCCAGCTGCCAAATGCAGGGATAAGGGGAAAATGGGAAAGCTGCCTGGGAGTAAAAACACCGAAACCGACAGAGGCAGGAGTAACAGGGAGGTCATGGAACACGTCTCATCAGTAAGGCCGGCTGTCGGCGTGCAGGGCAGTGAGCTGTACAGTCCTTATGTAGGTCAGATTCAAGGACAGACAGACCCAACAGAGCAGAAAAGACGACACGGAAAGACAGAAAGGAAGTGAGCATTCGATGGAAACGGCCTCGCAAACCAGGGCTGAGCTGGAGGATGGCACAATAAATGCTGTTCATGTAACGGGTTGGCTGTTTAGAAAAACACACGACCTACTGTGTACAATGCCCAATATTAAGATTAAACAGTTAATTTAAAAATAATCATAGTGCACAGCTTTGCACAGTGAGGTTTATCCGAGGCGTGAGTATTGCTGATTAAAAACTTCCCCGCAATAATCATAGTGTGAAATGTGGGAAGAGTGAAATAGACATGTGTGGAACGTTACCGATGGTCAGAGAAACGCAGATCAAAGCAGCGTTACCCCAAGCAGAGGTTTTAAAAAGGTGAATGCCCAGTGCTGGGAGTCAGGTGGTCAGGGGCTGGATGGTCTCCAAATCGTTGGCAACAGTGGGGCTACAAAGTACCAGAGTGCTCTTGGAAAGCGATTTGGAAATGCATGTGTTGACGATGATCCAATGTCATTACCTTCGACCCAGCAAGGCCATGAGGAATCATCGCCTTGGAGGGCACAGTAAAGAACGGAGACAGTGATTTATGCAGCAAGGTGTTCCTCGCCGCCTCATTTATAATCACGAACCCTGAAAATGACTGCAGCGCCCGTCATCTGCGAGACGTCTTCAGATGAATAATGGAGAGCTAAATGATGAAATACTATACTGTCAGTATAAACGGTTTGAGAGTTTTTAATAACAGGAGAAAATGTACACGGGATAATGTTAAGGAAAAAAAAAGCAGGTTACGTCACCGAATGTAAAAAATAACCTCAAGGCTCTTTTTAAATGAAGGTGATGCCACTGTGGTAAATTTTGGAAGCCTTCCGTGGTCCTCCTGACTGTTTTCTACCACATGGATGGACGGCTTTATAAGCACAGCACAGCCAGGAAGGGCTGTGTATGAAATTTAAAATACCTGCTAGAAAGGGCATCCTTTGACTCGCAGTTTGCACGGTGCTTCAGAGAAAGGCAACACACATCGCCCTGGGAGCCTGTGCCGCTGGGTTAGGAAATGGTGCCCAGGGAGAGAGATGCCACCTGGAGCAGCTGTGAGCAAGGGACTTTGATGACAGGCTTTGCCCTAGGACCAGTCATCTGTTGAGAAGATTCCAGAAAGTACATGCCCTCACTGCTTAGCTCTGTGTCCTTGAGCCAAGCTGCCTGTCACCTTCTCTCCTTTCCATGGAGGACTCAGTCGCAGCTCAGGGGACTGTGACAATCACACCAGTGTGGCCAAGAAGGACGCCAATTAGTACAAAGTAAATTTTTCTCCCCCAGGGAAGATGGACCGAGGCCACCAGAGCACTTCTCTGATGGCAGAAAACACAAGTTTCCTGTGTCCTGGGCCAGCCAGCCACAACCAGAGATGAAAGAGACCAGGGAACGTCCCACAGCCTCCTGGGCCAGAGCCGACTGGGCAATTAGACCTCAGCATTTATTTATGGAGCTAATTTTGTGTGTATTGCTCCTATTTCCGTCTGTAGATAAAAAGCAGAGATAATCAGCTTGGCTCAGAACGTGGATACTCTGGGAGCCCCAGCCGGGGACCACTTTAAAGCAGAAGGATCCCACGGGGAACGGTTCTGAATTGGGGTCGAGGAATTCCACTCCACCACAAACTACACAAGCCCCGTCTTCCCACTGTGTCTTCCTCCAGCCGATTTGTGGAGGGGATATTTACGGGATTTCCACCATTTTTGAAAGGAAAAATCAGGCGTGGGCGTCTTCCTAGTGAAAGCTTAGGGTCGTCATCATTTGTGCTCATTAGCTGCAAATCCTCCTGCTGCAGCGCAGAGCCCTCCTCCAGCCTTTGTTTCACCACATTTTAATTCACTACTTCCCTAAGTGTGGCTATCTCAGAGACGATTAGTAATTAATAGTGAAAACCCCACCTCCCAAGCTGTGCTGGCGAGGTGGGGATCTCATGAGCATACATCTCTCCAGCAAATACTTGTTTCTTGGGGAGTGTTTTTAAGACTTTATCAAGCATATACTCATACAGAACAGACAGGCTGCCAGGTCACATCTGGGGACAATCGGGAGTTTGAAAGATGAGAAATTTTTTCTCATCTGTCTTTGAAGCTCCCATGATTAACATTAGGGCAAAAATTGAAATAAAAAATAGCACACGGTAAACCCAGTGCAGTAGTAGCTGATAAAACAGGTAGAGTAATTGTAAAAAGAAAGTAATTTTGAACTAATTGAAGGGAGGATAGTTTATTTTCACCCCAGAAATTTTCACCCGCTGCCTCTTCAAACCTGAAATTAAAATACCAGAGAGAAACAGATGACCTACTATGTTTGGAAATGTAAAGTTAACTTTGTTATTTTAAGAATTTAGATGAGTCGTTTTTCTTCTCATAGCTGTCAGATATCAGCTTCCTCTGAAAGGTTTTGAATGTCCCCTCACATTAATTGTTCTGCTTTTTCAATTAAAAATACGTAGAGGAATGTGAAATGATTAGTCAGTTCAAACATTCTCTATCGATCACTGCTGCAGTGAAGACTTTAAGTATGGACGATAACATGCCCCATGTAGGACAAACCAAAGCATCTTTCAGGCGTTGGGCAGATCCAGTACTTTGAGAAATAAATACAGTGATTCTTCCACAAATCTTAAAGTCTAATCTGTGTATCTTTGTTGCAATTACAAAAATAAAACAAAGTGACTTGAAATACAGCGTAGTCTTGCTATTTGAAACAGACAAGAAAAAACAGGGATTCAAATATATGATCGTCTTGCTATTTGAAACAGAATTCTTGAATAATGGCAACAAACAAGTAAAAATTTAATTTCAGTTTTCGGAGACAAATCAGTTATTCCGGGTGATTTAAAAAGACATCCAGGCCTTGTACTGGTGCATTTTCATCCCCAAGTCAAATAAACCACGTCTATGAGAGAAGTCTTCTGTCTTTCACTCTTGTGCAATCTACCTTCCAAAATGCAGGTGGGTGTCTAAGCCATTCTCTGTAGTACCTGTGACTCTGAGCAGCTGCTGATCATTTTGTAGTGGCGATTATTATAAACGTAATCTAAGAAAAGCTGAAAGAACTAGAAGAGACTGCTATTTGAAAATTTAGTTGTGAACCTTTTGTAAAAGGGAGTCCTCTCCATAGGACACAGTCCTCTTTGAGTTCTCCATTTGTCTAGGGGAGGAGGAAGAACTCCCTGGGAGCACCTGCTACCTGTCCTGGAATAGCAGGTGTCCATGTCTAAGCCCCGCCCCTGTGGATGTGCGATGATGCGTCCCTTGGAGCAAACGTACAAGCGAAAAGAGTCAGTGTTGACTCTGAACAGACACCCTCCACCCACACATCCGGAGATCTGTGGCCCAGGGGCTTTCCCGGAGTGCCCTGGCGGGGGCAGGTGAGCCGCTGGGAGGTCAGCAGTGTCGGGGCGGGGTGGCTTCTTGGGATCAACTGCATCCGACATCTTAGCCTGCCCAGGGAGTCCGCCGTTCTGAAGCCCAGGCACAGGAAAAGCACCACCCATGGCAGAAAGGCGACCCCCGCAGTGCTAATTTTCTTTCTTTTCTGTTTTTCTTTCTTTCTTTTCCTTTCTTTATTCTCTCTTTCTCCTTCCTTCCTTTCTTTTTTTCTCTATTTCCCCTTCCTTCCTTCCTTCCTTCCTTCCTTCCTTCCTTCCTTCCTTCCTTTGTTCTTTTGATGGAGTTTTGAGTGCAGTGGCTCTATCTGGGCTCACTGCAACCTCCACCTCCCGGGTTGAAGTGATTCTCCTGCCGCAGCCTCCCTAGTAGCTGAGATTACAGCCTTGCTGACCTCTGCTCATTCACTTGACTTCTGCAAGTCAAGGCATGGGCCACCACGCCTGGATAATTTTTTTGTATTTTTAGTGGAGACAGGGTTTTACCATGTTGCTGAGATGCCAGTTTTACACGATGGCCATTCTGGAGTTGTCACTTTTGTGGCATGGACAACACCTCCATCCCACTGCCATGCCCCAATAAAAATTCCACAAAAACACTCTGAGTCACTGCACTGAGGTTACTGACGGAGGAGCAAGTGCCTGCTGTGTAAGGTGAGGGGTGATGCCCACTGGGTGGGATCCCACATGGATCTCGTGGCCAAGGTGCAGAGCTGACCCCTACTCAGAAGTCAGGTGAATGAGCAGAGGTCAGCAAGGCTGCCAATCAGCCAGAGGGTTTGGGCCACTCCCCTGAGATTTTACATACAAATAAATGCTCTAGAGTTCACTGACGCCAATAATTTGCGGGGGGTGGGGGGATGGTTGGTTGCACACAGAGATGCTGTTGGGGTGGTGGGGGTGGTCATTCCCTGGCTCCTCTCTTCCTCCCACCCTCCAAACTCCAGCCACTGACTGGAGTGGACAGGGTGGCTCCCCAAGTTACTCAAAACAGGCAGAGGCAGTGCAGAGACTGGGCTCAGAGCAAAGGAAAATGCCTGGGACACCTCACCTGACTTCCTCTTGATCATCTGGAACAACTTAGCGGAGTCTTTCTTCCACAGTCCCCTTCTTTCCTATGTCCTGGGGGTCCTGCCTGACACCAAAGCTACTAAGCTCCCGTCACTACTCCAGAGAGCAGGGGAGCAGGAGGGAATGTGCATTCCGTGGTTGGTGGTTGTAAATAGAGAAAAGATGGTTTAACTATGGTATAAGCCCCAGTTGCTTGCCACAGTTCATGGCAGACAAGTGTGATGTGACCTCTTCCGTCATGATGTCACAGCCTGGGTCACAAATGCAGATGGGGTGGCATCCATGTGGAATGGTGTTAGCGTCATGGTCTGCTTCTTACGGGGACAGGCTCCAGCTCAGTCAGAACAACGAGAACCCCCACCCCGCCCCTCAGCAAATACAAACCGCTCATTTTCATAGCAGAAACTATTCCTGTGTCATTGGAAACGTTTTAGTGACATGTAATATGCAAACACAGGAGTCTACATATAAATGTGGTCAAATGAAAGACATCCAGGAAGACAGCCACCAGAATTAGTGGCACCTGACAAGTCCGTCCCTGGGGGCCTCCTTCCAAAACCAATCCCAATTCTAACTTCTAAGAGCGTAGATTAGTGTTGCCACAGATTTGTGTTTGTACTTTATGTACATTGAATTGTGTGGCATAGACACTTTTGCGTCTGGCTTCATTCGCTTAACACGACGTTTGCGGGATTTGTGGCAGGTAGGGGTGGGGCTCTCATTTTGGGGCTGCACAGTGCTCTCTTTGTGAGTACAGCGCAGTTTATATGCAGGTGGATATCCGAGTAATTTGAGGATGTTACTAATCATGTTCATGTAACTGAACTTCTTTGCCATTTAAAAACAAATAAATACTAATCGCAAATTTTGATTCCCTGTGTAAGGACCAATGGATAAAATATCTCCATTGAGTTGACATCACTGAAGGTGTTGTTTTATTGATGCAAAGTGTGACCTATACTTAGTATAATCATCAATTGACTTGGATCGTATCTTTAATAGGCTGAAATGCCTTTGTGTGTGTGTGTGTGTGTGTGTGTGTGTGTGTGTGTGTGTGTGAGAGAGAGAGAGAGAGAGAGAGAGAGAGAGAGAGAGAGAGAGAGAGACTTAATGCAGCATGTATTAGTTGTCCTGCAGTCGCTGTGGGTCAGGAGTCTGGGTCCCCCTGGCTGGGCTGCATGCTCATCTGGAGTTTGGAGTCCTCTTCCAAGCTCTGTCAAGTTCTTGGCAGAATTCAGTTCCTTGCCGTTCTGTGACTGTGGCCCTCAGCTCCTAGAAGCCGCCCTGCTGTGGCAGTGGTGAACCTTGTGGGGTGTCTGCTTCTTCAGCATCAGTAGGAGGATGTCCCTAACCCCTGGTCCATCTTTGCAGGGTTCATCTGACTAGCTGGTACCCACCCAGGGTTATCTGCCCTTGACAGGCCCTGCCCGTTTCAGGAGAAGGGGATCATGTAGCTTGAACACCAGTGGTCGGGACTTAGGAGAGCCGCACTGGAGCTCCCCTGACCCCGTCTCTGTCTCAGTGCGGACTCTCCAGCCAGCCAGTTTCAGACTGACTGACTCCTGCTGCTAGCACATGGCTGCAAAGCATCACGTCCCATATTTTATTCTTTCCACTGTCCTTCCCTCCTGATGTGCCAAGAGTCTTCTCTTTTCTTCCTATTTAGCAGACTTCCTTGAGGCTTTCTTTTAGGGTAGGCTTGCTGGCAACACATGCTCCTGCTTCCTTTATTTTAGCACATCTTTATTTTTCTTTCGTTCCTAAAGGATACTTTTGCCAGATGTGGAACTCAGGGGTGACAGCTTGTATTTCAGCACTTGGAAAATGTGCCACTTCCTCCCGGCCCCCATAGTTTCGACTGAGATACCTGCTGTCATTCAAACTGTTTTGCTGTCACCAGTTTCAAGATTTTGCTTTGTGTTTAGTTTCTTGGAATTCGACGATGCTGCTTTGGCACTGGAGTCTCTGAGTTCATCCTGTTTAGGATTTGCTCGGCATCTCCAATCTGTATGTTTATGTCTTTTGCCAAACTTGGGAAATCTTCAGCCATTATTTATTTGAATTCCTTTTCAGGGTCTTCCTCTTCATTCTCTCCTTTTAAGACTTTGAGGTCACAGAAATTAGATCTTTTGTCATAACCCCCCATGTCCCTGAGGTTCTGTTTTTTTTCAGTCTATTTTCTCTCTGTTGTTCAGATTGGTTAATTTCTGCTGTTCTCTCAAGTTCACCAGTTCTTTCTTCTGCAGTCTCCACTGGGTTTTTAATTTGAGTATTTCAGTTGTATTTTTAAAGCATTAATTATTTTAAATAGACTACCTGTGTTTTTCAAACTGCCATATTCTTTGCCATGTCCTTCTAGCCTATATCACAAACTACACCTAATCCAGAAACACCTTTTAGTGAACACTGTGCACTTTTAAAGCTACAAAATCAGGGCCGGGCATGGTGGCTCAGGCCTGTAATCCCAATACTTTGGGAGGTGGAGGTGGGTGGGCAGATCACTTGAGGCCAGGAGTTTGAGACCAACCTGGCCAACCCATCTCTACTAAAAATACAAAAATTAACCATGTGTGGTCATGTGCACCTGCAATCCCAGCTATTCAGGAGGCGGAGGCAGGAGAACCACTAAAACCCGGAGGTGGAGGCTGCAGTGAGCTGAGATCCTGCCATTGCACTCCAGCCTGGGGGACAGACCAAGACTCTGTGTCTAAAAAAAAATAAAGATTTTTTAAAAAAGCTATGAAGTCAGCCTCCAGGAATAATGTCAGTTGAGAACAGGTAGGTTCTACTCTGAACAGATGAGGGCCCCAGTGTTCAAAGAGCTTACCCAATTTGTGACTTCCATGGTGAGACCCAGGGACCTCTGCCAAAGAACAATGTCTTCCTGTGGCTGGGCTTGGTGCCTGCATGGTGATCAGCTCAGACATGAGGCCTTCTTCCCTATTTCTAAGATTATTCCTAATTTAAAGTACTTCTGGGAGTTCTGGGAAAACCTTTTGGGACCTGGAAGCCTCCTCCCAAATAAATCATGTTATGAGACAAGCTTTTTTTAGTTGCCACATACCCCGACTTTAGCTGAAGCCTGAGAGTCTTAAAGATAAAAATGGCCAATGTATCTTGATTTTAGGGCAAGGAGCTTGAATTCAGGCTTAGTCACCTAAGTTTGAAATGCAAGAGTGTGACTGACCTTTAGCTGTGTGTCATTAAAGGGCCTGTAGGTCACTGGTGTCTGGGACCAATCCAGAAGGCCAAGATGCTCTGGCTAGGACACCAGACCCCAACTTTTGGGACCGTAAGTCCAGCAAGCCTGCCATCTGCTGTAGGGGACAGCTGAGGACACGTGTGGACTGAGTCCCACTGGCGGCAGATGTGCTGGTCCTTTCCATCCAGGTCAGCAGGGCAGGTGGTCAGAAAAGTCCTTCCCACCTTGCCGCTGTTAGAAAGCCGTGGTCACCGCTTGTGATGGCAAGAGGCTGCCACCCCACCCCACTGTCTTCCTGCTCCTCCCTCTCCCCATGGGCCTTTAGAGACTAGAAGGTGACAGCAGGCTTTCTTTATCTTGTTCATCTGTGATCTGTGTCAGGGCCTATCTGAAGTTTCCTAGCTGCCATGCCTAAGTGCCACAAACTTGATGTCTTCCTACAAAGGAAGTTTATTCTCTCACAGTGTGCTGGCTAGAAGTCAAGAGTCCAGGTGTTAATGGGGTGATGCTTCCTCTGAAGTCCCTGGGAGAGAATCTGCTTGCCGCTTCCTTCTGCTGGTGGCTGCAGGCGTTCCTGGGCTTGCTGGGCGCGTATCTCCCCTCATTTTCACACTGCCTTCTCTTCTCTCTGGCTCTCTCCTCTTCTGTCCCTTGCAAGGACACTTGATATTGGATTCAGGGCCTCCCTGAATAATCCAGGACGATCTCATCACAAGGTCTTTAACTTAATTACATCTGCAAAGAGCCTTTTTCCAACATGATCACTCATAGGTCCTGGGCATGAAGACGTGGACACATCTTCTGTGGGGGCCGTCATTCAATGCAGTGGAGGGCTCAGGCGTTCAGAAGGGCAGGAGCCTGCTTCAATCCCACCCCTGGAACCAAAGGTCTTTCTTCTTAAGCTCCCCTAGGACTGGCCTCTCTTCTCTGGAATCTCATGCTCAAGGTTTAGCTTGTTCCAGCCCCATCTCAGAATAACCCTGAAGAGCCACATGCAGAAACAATGGCCCAGTTCGTTCTGATACCACCCCCACTAGCAGGAAGTTTTCACCTATCTAAGGCAGATTTGAAACACGCCAGTGATAAAGATGTTGTTTTCTTTCAAGCCATCTGGAAGTCAGAGCAAGGAAGTTCTCCAGTTAACTTTGCCACATCTGGGTGCTAGTGATTCATGGAGAAGCGGCCTTGCTCTGGTTTTCATTTCAAGTGAGTTTACAAGGAGTTTAAGCAGTTGCCTCTTGAAGGGTCTTTCGGCATGGGGCCGCTGCTCCTCGCGGAGCCCGCTTCTCCATTTAAAACAGAATAACGTTTTCCACAACCATATCTTAGGAAACGTTGGAAGGATTAACAAATTCCTATTTGCAAATCAATTTCAGATCTACTGGTCTGCAAGTATAAGAGGTTGTTATTTTATTTGCTAATGAAAACCATCTCCTTAAAATTTTGCTTTCCTCCCTAATTTGAATAACAAAGAGAAACAGAGATAGAACCACATCTGCGGAATCTTCTCAATTATTCCTGCATACTGCGTGGAGGGAAAACCGGAGACAGCGTGAGCAGGACACACAGACGCTGAGGACACCGCCGAGGTGCTGGGGGCAGCTGCTCAAGGCCCAGCGCGCAAACGTGTTTCTATTTCTGCTCTCGGTTAAGTCTCAGCTCTCCGACCTCAAGTTCAGAGTTGGACTGGTGCTCACTGTTTCTCCTCTTTGACCAGCTGAATCAGCGTTATCCTGGTCTACATTCATTTTTTAATACACCTCCCTCCTTCTAGTCACCCTCAGCTTCAGTTTTCAACTCAGAAAATGCTGATTACGTTAGAACCTCCAGGGTCAAAGAGAAGGGAAGAAGACGGACACGTGGTGGGTTACTATAAACGGTCTTGACGATACAATCTTTTAAACATTGTGAATCCAGACAATGCAATTCGTGATTCCATATTCTCAAACAAGCCAACGAATGTGTTTCTTCCACTCCTGGTTTCTGCCCTTTGGCCTTTTAGACACCAGTGTTCCCTTCTGACTCCTCTGCCTTGATCTTAGAGTGAAGACAGAAAACCCCACAGATCTGACCGTGATGGCAATTTCTCTGTTCTGACAGACACGTCATGTGCATTTCCTGAGTGAGAAATCCCCTCTCCACGGGCAGGGACAGCCCTGGACGGAGGATTCTGGCTCATAGCTCATTGTTGATTTCTTGACGTGTGAAAGCCTGAATAAGAAACCTCCAGAAGGAGACAGTTCTCTGGAGCGGCAGTGGTGGGCTTTGGAAGGGGTTGCCCAGTTCTGCAAGTTCTTTCCATTTTAGAAAAGGCAAGTGGGGCAACTGGGGAGACTTGGGTGGCGTCTGGAGATCAGGGGGCATGGGCGGCCCATGTCTGTGTCTGTCCCTCCTCAAAGGGCAGCAGGAAGCCACCTTGTCCACTCACAGCCTGTCCATGAGTGATAGGGGTGGGACTGACCCCACAAGGTGTCTGTGACCCACCGTCGATTCCAGCAAGGTTGGCTTACATCACGGGTCCATCTGTGACTCCTTCCTCTTTCAGCCTCGAAGCCAGTTTGTCCACACGTCCCTCTGAGAGCAGGAAGCATCAGTGCTGTTTTGTGCCTTGCCAGGAGCCAGCTGTGCTGGGCCCATAACTGTCACCTTCCCACGAAGCCCTCAAGACATTGTTGTAAAGATGAGAAACCTGGAGCTCACAGGAGCTAAGCCGTTTGTGCTGGCGGCTGGGCGGGGCCCCTGCCTTCTGCTCCCATGCAGACTCTGATGCTCTCCATCCTCCCAGACTATGGTGGCACCTTCCAGGCTGATGCCCCCCTATTTCCATAGTCACCTACTCTAAATCCTCCCTCCACCATTGCCAAAAGCAATTTCCTCTTGAAATCTTTAAGCCGTCAAGCTCCAAAGCCTTGGCCAAGGCTCCCTCTCCCTTTATTCTGGCCCCTTCCTCCTCCTGGTTGACTCTCGCCAGCTCCCTTTTACTCTCCTCATCATTCCTGGAACAACTCCCCGCCAACTTCCATCATGTACCTGGCCCCCCGGGAAGCCATAGCCTGCCCCTTTCCCGAGGACTTCCCAGTGCCTTCCCCTGCTCACACCCTGCCCACCTGAGAGCCAGGCGCGCCCACCTTCTGCAGAGTCTTCCCTGAGCGCTGGGGACACAGGGAACCCTCTGCATCCCTTGTGGGTATCTCCAGTGGCCTTGGAGAGCTCCCCGGTGTTGAAGCAGTCATTCGTTGGAGAACTGCTCCAGGGGCTTGGAGGGTGGATGCCAACTCAGGCAGAGGCTGCATGCAACACTCGCTCCCACTCGGGGGAGGGAATCTAGAACCTCTGGGGTTAATCCTGCCTCTTTTGTTTGCTTGTTTATTTCTTTCATGTACTGTTCTATTTTCTCAGAGATTTTCTTGACTTTTATCTCCCAAATATTCTGTTGAACACTTTTATTTTAGCAATCACATGTTGTTTCATTTTAAAAAATGTCAAAAGGCGCACTTTTATTTTCTGTTCCTTTTTCATACCATCTTCTTCTTGTTTCAAAGATGAACTTACCTTCTCACTGTGAAGATAAACATTCTTTGCTAGGATATTCTTGTTCCTAAATTATTTCCATTTTTTTAGTCTATTCTCAAGAGTTCATCCTCAGGCTGGCATTTTGTGCCCTTCTTTTTTCTTCTCTACCCCTTGCCTTGATCATCTTCCAGGTTAAAAAAAAACTACATTTAAAATCTGGGTCTCTGTAATTTTTGTATTCCAAATATGACTGAACCTAGAAAAAAATTGCGGGTTTACATCATAGTTAATTTACTTACTGCCATCATATATGTAGCCAATCTAGGCTTCAACAGTAAACTGATTAGGTTATAGAAGGTAGGTATTAAGATGGCTAATTCGTGATTATTCATACAGACGACAGTTCAGGCTGTGGCATGGTCCTGTTCATTTTAACTAGATTTTCGTAGAGCAGACATTACCAAAGTGTACCCAGGTCCCAGCTGCCCTTGATTCACAATGAGCCCACCTTGGTCCCTCTGGTCAGACCTGCATGGGGTCAGGGTGCCTCCCACAGAGCTTGGGAAGTATTGTGACACTGGGCACCCTATCCTTACACTGCAGCAAGTCCACCACGTCCCAGGCATAAGAACTCTGGGTAACATCCTTGCTAGGAGAAACTGTGACCTGCAGAAAGAAACAGAGGACAGGAACTCTGCTGAGGGGACAAGGGGCAAAGTGATTTACAGCTCCATGATATTCAAACATCCCCTTGGACAAAGCTCAAGAGATTGAGCAATCTTGCCATCCAGACACATATATATATATATGGAGACATATATAATCCAGACATATATGTTTATGGAGACATATATAATCCAGACATATATATGGAGACATATATAATCCACACATGTATCATCCATATATGTGTGTGTATATATATATATATGGAGACATATATCATCCACATATATATATGGAGACATATATAATCCAGACATATATAATCCAGATATACATATATATATGAAGACATATATATAGAGAGAGACATATATAATCCAGACATATATATATATATATATAGAGAGAGAGACATACATAATCCAGACATATATATTTATGGAGACACATATAATGCAGACATATATATAGATATGTATATGTCTGGAGATATATACATACATGTATGCATTTTTTTCTCACTCAAAATTGTGGAAGAAGTTGAGTAGTGAAGAGACCTTGGTGCAAGCTTATTCCAGCTCGAACTGGCTATGTGAGCCTGGGAAAGGAATCTGACTTCTCCAGGCCTTTCAACAGAGGACTCTGGAGCAGCTCACCTACTCCTCAGTGTCATCCTGCTGAGTGTGGTCTGGGGAAGGGATGGCATGGGGACACACTAGGCAGCATGCCCATCTTGACGTTCCCACACTCTTATTTCTAGGAATCCACTGTTCCCACCAACTGAGACATCATATTAGTAACTAAGACTTCCACAAAAAGCAGGCGCATCAGGAGCTTTGAAAAGGAAGGCAGGAAGTGACATGAGCTCTGATTCTGTCCTCATCTGCTACCTGCCTTCTCACTCGCTCTTCAAAGCAGACTTTGAAGAGAACTTTTTTTTAAAGACATCTTTATTTGCCCAAAGTGGAAAGAGTGATCTCATTAGACCCAGAGCTGTGATTTCACTTTAGGTTCATCGGGAAGGATCGGCGAGCTCCTTGGTAACAAAGCCCACGAAACACACGCATGTTCGCTACGGCAAGTGGGTGTTGGCAGGACCTCTGTTTCAACGCTACATAAACACGCAGCTCCACACTGCAGACGTTTGAAAAAGAACGTACATTTGACTCCATTTCAAGTCGAGAAGAGTTTAATGAGCATCCACTTGTGGTGAGTGTGTTGGCTTCTTTCCTTGGGGTGTGAAAATACATATGTATAGCACATGCGTGCATGTGCGTGTGAGGGCGTCCCCCTTCATGGAGCAGCCAATCTTCCTGTGGAGACGGGACTACCTCACATCTGATCATCGGCAGTAATCCCAATCATCTTAATAAAAGCAGCAGTTTACATGTATTGGGCACTTACTGTGTACCACGTTCTGACCAAGGAGCATTCCAGGGCTTGCACAGTGACTGCGCAGAGGACATTCAGTCGATAAATGTTAGTTTTGTTACATCAGATTTTGCTGTGTTTAGTGTTGTGTTCCTGGAAGGAGACAGCTCCGATTTGACCAGTGACTGGAAGGCCTAACGTGTTGAGGCAGGCTCCTCACTGTCCTCTGGGATAGGGTTCATCACCATGGGCATTTCAACTCAGCAGGGTGGAAACAGCCTAAGACCACTCCAAAGCCAGCCTCCGCCTCCTGCTCGGTGATCCTGCAAAATTCCCACTGCAGCCCCCATCTGCCAGGCTGCCTGATACCTTTGCAGCTTTACAGGCAGCACGTAGGCACTGCGCAGTGAAAAAGGACACCTGGATCACATCACTTTCGTCTTCCTGAAGCCTGGCACCATGTGAAGTTCACTGGCAGGCAGTCACAGAGACCCTTCAGATCTGGGCAAGACCAGTCTCTCTGGAAACAAGGCCCGGAGTGAGACAAGTTTTTTTTTACCCAGTTGGCTTCTATTATTATTCTAATTGAATTGCCAGCTTCTCTTGAAGTTAGCAAGGTTTCTTCCTTCATGCTCCTTAACTTTACACATTGGATAGCCGCTCTGAATGTCACTGCTAGGGCAATTGGAAGTGACTTTTCAAATGCACAATAAGCTAGTTAGATTCCTCTGTGGCAAGCATGTCACAGCTTCCTTTACCCCAGGTCCTAAAAGCTCCTGCTAATGGTTTCCTATGTCATTACACGAATGTGCCTGGGGCTGGTCTACTGGGAAATGGATCTGTAATAAATATGCCAACAGCGGTGAAGGACAAGAAGCTGGGCTCTCTGCTCCTGGGCCCAGGGGGCTGTGGCACAACACAGCTCCAGGGCACCCTGTGCCAGCCCTGCTGCATCTTTCTGGGGTGGGTTTTGATGGTGAAAGAAGAAGTATTGATCTTAATGAGGCTTCCCCGCACATTCATCAAAACTGTTGTCACATTTGGTCAGAGGCCTCACATGCGGCCCTGGCTAGGGTGAGCCTTTGTTAAGCAAATCCAATTGCCTGGAGGCATGAGGGCTCCACAGACCAGACTTCAGCCGGAAAGCAAGCGCACTAATGGGGCTGCGAAGCCTGAACCTGTGGCACCAGCACTTTGGACTCACCCGGGACGACAGGTCCAGAGGGAGGAGTGTCAGTTTCCTAGCACCGCTGCCACAAATCACTGTGAGCTTAGCGGCTTAAAATAACACAAACCTATGATCTTATGGTTCTGGAGGAGGACGTCTGAAATGGGACTTAGGGAGCGAAGAGGGTCGGTAGGAACGCGCTCTTCTGGAGCAAGCCTATTTCCCTGCCTCTTTCAGCGTCTGGAGTTGTCTGTCTTCCTTGACGTGATCACATCATGACATCCAATCTCTGCTTCTGTCTGTCCAGTCTTTTTGACCCTCATCCTTCTGCCTCTGAATTATAAGGACCCTTGTGATGACATTGGGCCCCTTTGGATAACCCAAGACAACTTCCCCGTCTCAAGACTCTTAAGCTGGAAGTACCAGCCAAAGCAATCCAGCAAGAGGAGGAAATAAAAGTCATCCAGAAAGGAAATGAAGTCAAGATATATCTCTTCACTGACGCTATGACTCTATACCTAGAAAACCTTCACGACTCCACCAAAAGGCTCCTGGAACAGACAAACAACTTCAATAAAGATCCAGGATACAAACGCAATGTTGAAAAATTAGTAGCATTTCTATACACCAATAATGTTCAAGCTGAGGGCCAGATTACAATACCACAGACACACAAATACCTAGGAATACATCCAACCAAGAAGGTGAAACATCTCTGTAAGGAGAACTAAAAAGCATTGCTGAAAGAAATCATAGATAACACAAAAAAATGGAAAGGTTTTCCATGCTCATAGATTGGAAGAATCAATATTATTAAAATGGCCATATGACCCAAATAAATTTACAGATTCAATGCTATTTCTGTCAAACTGCCAACATCATTTTTCACAGAATTAGAAAAAGTTATTTTAAAGTTTATACAGAACCATAAAATATCCTAAATAGCCAAAACAATTCTAAGCAAAAGGAACAAAGCTGGAGGCATACCCAACTTCAAACTATACTATAAGGCTATAGTAACCAAAACAGCATGGTACTGGTACAAAAATAGACACTTGGACAAACAAAACAGAATAGAGAACCCAGAAATAACGCCACAGATCTACAACTGTCTACAGCTTTGATTTTTGACAAAGTTAAAAAGAAATAAGCAATAAAGAAAGGGCTCCCTATTCAATAAATGGTGCTGGAATAATGGACTAGCCCTATGCAGTTGGATGAAATGGAACCTCTACCTTTCACCATATACACAAATTAACACAAGGATTAAATCTTTAATTATAAGACCCGAACTATATGAATCCTAGAAGAAAACCTAGAAAACGTCATTCTGAACATCAGCCTTGGGAAAGAATTTATGACCAAGCCCTTAAAAGCAATTGCAACCAAAATTGACAAGTGGGACCTGTTCTCATTAAGGAACATCTGCATAGCAAAAGAAAGTATCAACAACTGAGTGAAGAGAACAGTCTACAGAATAGAAGAAAATACTTTCAAACTATGCATTTTATAAAGGACTAATATCTCCAATCTAGTGGGAACTTAAATAATTGGACAAGCAAAAAACAACCCCATTAAAAAAGTAAGCAAAAGACATGAACAGACTTCTCAAAAGAGGACATACTAGCAGCCAGCATGAAAATCTGCTCAAGATCGCTAATCATCAGAGAAATGCAAATCAAAATCACAATGAGATACCATCTCACACCAGTTACAAAGGCTCTGATTAAAAAGTCAAAAAGTAACAGATTGAGGTGAAACTGCAGAGAAAAGGGAATGCTTAACGCTTATACACTGTAGGTGAGAATGTGAATTAGTTCAGCCACTGTGGAAAGCAGTTTGGAGATTTCTCAAAGAACTAGAAACATAACCGTTTGATCCAGCAATCCTATTTCTGGGTATATACCCGAAGGAAAATAAATTATTATACCCAAAAGATGCATGCACATGTATGTCCACTGCAGCACCATTCACAGTAGCAAAGACATGGGGTCAACCTGGACACCCATCAACAGTGGATTGGATAAACTAAATGTGGTACATATATACCATGGAATATTATGCAGCCATGAAAAAGGATGAGATCATGTCCTTGACAGCAGCATGAATGTAACTGGCAGCCATCTTCCTAAGTGAATAATTGGGAGACAGGAGGATCAGTGTCAGTGAGATTGGAATAGAAGACAAAATATCACATATTCTCAGTTATAAGTGGGAGCTAAACATTGGGTGCTCATGGACATAAAGGTGGCAACAATAGACACTAGGGGCTACTAGAGGGGGAGGGAAAGAGGAAGGGGAACAAGGGTTGAGAAAATAGCTGTTGGGTACTATGCTTAGTACCTGAGTGACAGGCTTTTTAGTACCCCCAAACCTCAGCACCAAGCAATATATCCATATAACAAACTTGCACATGTATCCCCTGAATCTAAAATAAAAGTTCAAATGATTTTTTTTCATGAAAAAAATTATAAAAGACCCTTAAGTGAATCACATCTGCCAAGTCCCTTTTGTTATGGAAGGTCATATATTTACAGGCTCTGGGGATTGGAATGGGGGCATCTTAGGGGCCATTATTCTGCCTCTGTAGGAACATCATCCTAAATGAGAGGGCAGAACTGCTCCATGTGGGAGGGGAATTACAGGAAGTGAAGCTCTGGGTTAGTCACAGGGGTCTCCCTGGGATCTCTCGGGGAGAGGGGACAGGAATACGAAAAGCACAGCCTCTAAAACTCAAGGCAGGGTCCGTGAGAATGAGCATGAGAATGAGCTCTAACACCCACATCAGACTTCACTTTTGTACACTCTGTCTTAGTCAGCCAGGGCCAGCTCACTGGATGCGTGCCATTTTCATTCCAGTTTATAAAAAAAACAAATGAGGCCATGAAATGCTGAGTGACTCATCCAAGACCACAACTCTGTACACGTCTGTCAAGGTGGTGGGGTCTGCAGATAAATCAAGGCCAGAATGCCCATCTTTCCCTTTTGAGATGAATTCAAGTATTTTAGAATGAAGAACCCCTTCCAAAGAAAGGTGATATTTTTCATGATCACTTTCCCACATGAAAGACTTCACTGACGGAGCCAAAGAGTTAGGACCCTCAGATGCTGGAAAAGATGTTCTTCCTGTGATGCAGAGATCTTTAAACCATGATTCATGAGGCTGACAATCTCTTGCTGACTCTTCTAAGTGTAAATCAATTTGACAATGCACATTTTCTGCCTCATGTTCTTTTCAGACCCAGCCTCTTCACAGAACGCTGCTTTGTGATGTAAGCTCTGGACAATGCGAGCTGTGGAGTCTGATTAATGTGCCACGTGTCAGCAGGAGGATCAGAGGTTGTGTGTGTGCATGCCTTAGTGTGGTGGCGTGTCATCCCTGAGGTTCAGGGCCCTGGGAGTCCCTTCCCTACAGAGAAAAAGGAGGGGGAAGCACAAACTCCGCTGAGAAAAGGAGAAATCGCCAAAGGAGAATTTACTTAGCGTGAAATATTTTCAGACCCAAAAAGATAAGGGATGTCGGGATGAAGAGAAGAACGGAGTCAGGGACAAGCATGAGCTCCAGGGCGGGTGGGCACAGGCCCCTCCTCCCTCCTCGCCTGGGAGGAAGCGAACATGCCCTTGGCTCCTGGGTCTGTGCAGAACTGCCCTTCTTCATCAATGCACTTGTTCCCAAACAAATAGAAACTTCCAGGTAAATCTACAAGTGTGTGGGTTAGCTGTCCTATTCAATGCAGACTCCAGATCTAAATGCTCTGCTTCTCTGGGCTTGGGTTTCATTGTTCACACCACTAAGCCTGCCCGCACCCAGGTCCAAAGGCATCTTGGCCAAGCATCCAGTGCCAGAGAAGGACCCTGGAGACAGGGTGGGCTGAGCAGGAGTCTCCCTAGAGCTGCTTCTAAGAGCAGAGTCATGCTAAGGAGAGTGAGGGTCAGTGCTCAGGAACCTGAGCCATCATTGCTCCAGGGGTGGGGCTGGGGCAGGAGAATGCAGGAACAGTTCAGGAGGCAAAGTACTGTGCATCAAGAAGCTCTGGCAATGCTGGGCAGCTGAGCCCCTAGGGGAGGGGTGCCTGTTTATTTTCTAAAAAGCGATATTTGAGAGCAAAAATGGGGTATGATTGACACTCACTCATGAGGGGCTATCCCCATATGGGTGCTGCAGATGGAAGAGAGGGACCCAGGACCCCAAATCCCTGTGTCTCATCTACTTCACAGGCAGGGGCAGACACCGCTCTGTCCACATGGGTACCAGAGGATGGATGGTGCACTGGCAGGAGGTACTTTACAGTATTAGATCTTAAGTAGGGAAGGGTTCACACTTGGAAAACCCCAGAAGTCCCACCTCTGAGAACTTATGAGTTAGTTCTCTTCAAGACTTAGAAGACTAGAAAAATCAGCCTGAGGAAAAGACTCATCAGCTGCAAGCGGAAGTGATCTAAACATCACGAGCGACTGACAAGACAACCTAGATGCTTCTACTGACCGGAGTCTTGACATGGTGAAGCAACCGTGCCACAGGTTTTCTGAGTGAGTGAGTTCTATTTCCACTTGGGCTGCAGAATGCTGCCAGAGAACATTGTTCCTATTCTAACCACCAGAAGATGCCACATAATCTGTAATATCCTAATTTTTCTTGAGAATGAGGTCACAAGGCAAACAGGTGAACTGAATCACAAAGGGTGACAAGGCCACTGAGGAGAGTTAGGACACGTAGATCATTTCATGTTTGGCAAAGTTTAAGAAGGGTTACCATAAAAACAAACAAAAAAGAAACAGTTGAAATCTAATGGTTTATTAAATGCTGAGTATGGATATATCGGGTTGAACGGTGGTCCTCAAAAAGACATGTAGTAGGGAAGGGTTCTAACCCATGTCCTAACCCCTAGAAGTTGTCATTTTATTGGGGAAAAGGGTATTTCAGACGTCATTAAGGATCTTGAAATGAGTACATCATCCTAGAGTATTCAAGCGGGTCCTAAATCTACTGCCAAGTGCCCTAATAAGACATACAGAGGAGAAGATGGTCACAGAGGAAAAGGCCACACGAAGACAGGCAGAGGAAGGAGTGATGTGGCCACGAGCCAAGGAAGCTGGCAAACCCAGAAGAGGCAAGGACTGAGTTCTACACTAGAGCCTCTGTAGTAATGGGGCCCTGCTGACACTTGGATTCTAGACTTCTGCCCTCCATAACTGAATGAGAATTAAGTTTTAAGCCACTAAGTGTGTGATAATTTATTGCCACCTTAATAAACCAATGCAATGGGCTGGCATGACAGTACAGAATTGACATAGGAGGCAGGACTCTATATCACACGAGATTGAAGGCTGGCTGAAATGAGGGAAGAGGCACCAAAAGCACCTCTCCATAAGACATGCCCACCAGTGCCATGAGAGCCTACCATGGCCATGGCATGGTAGGGAGGATACCACCCCTTTCCCCGGCAAGGACCTGGAAGTTACCACCTTTTTCTAGAAATGGCTGAATAATCTTCCCCTTAATTTGCATGTAATTAAAAGTGTGTATAAATGTGACTGTAGAATGGCCCTGAGAGGCTACTCTGGGCACACTGCCTGTGGGGTTCGCAGAGCAGGACCTCTGCTTCTGCTCTACACTGTGGCTTCAAGAAAAGTTGCTGTCCAACACCAGCTTGCTCTTGAATTCTTTCCCGGGTGAAACCAAAAACTCTCCTGGGCTAAGCCCCAGTCTTGGAGCTTGCTTGCCCTGCATCAGAATCCCTGGCAATTCTAGTCACAGGGAGCCTGTAATCACTCACTAACTTTTTCCTATGGACCTTTGCCAAGTACTTTTGTGAAAGATCAGAAAGACGGAAGGAGACCTGGGAGAGTCTGTATCAGTGGTGCATAGATGCGAAACCCTGCCTACCTGATGGACTCGTGTCCAATATGTAGCAAAGGCTGTGCTGCGGAGGGATAGCTCCCAGAACTCAGTAAAAAATGCTCTGTCTGTCAGGGAGGGGAGGAAGCAAAAGCCATCTTCCCTACAGGAGGGGCTGGAACCTGACTCAAGCACAGCATCCTGCACTGATGCAAGCAGGAGTCTGCTACCTATTGCTAAAGGAGGATTAGGAAACGCTCTTTCACCCTAGATCCTCCCAGACACTGATAAAGAAGTCTATGGTTGTCATGGGGGAAAGTCAGGGATGCTGCCCAAACCCTACCTTGGAGTCCTAGGTGCACACCTGTGACTGAGGCTGGAACAACAGAATTGAGAAACCCCTCCTGACCCTCTCCCAAGGTTTGCACCAAGTGACAAGCATAGCAGGCTGCTATTAGAAGATGCTGTAACTGGAGAAAACCCTTCTCTGTGGTGCAGTTGCACAGGGAACATTGAGATATGAAGGCATAGCAGAGATATAGAGGGAAACCCTGTGCTATTCTAGGCCCAAGTAAGCACAGGGAAGCAGCAGCCCTTCAAAGAAGAAATTTGAAGTCTGTGCCCAATGAAGGTAACTCTATGAACAAAATATCATCAGAAGACACATGCTCATTTGTAGGCATGATTACTATTTAGATCAGTCTCTACTGTTATTTTATGTAGAATTTTCCACATTAAATAAAAAATTATGTAATACACAAAAAGGTATGAAAGATGACCATTGTAAAGAGACAAAGCAGTCAGCAAAATCAGACCCTGAGATGATTAAGATGTTGAAAATATCAGACAGGGATTTAAAATTACTGTAATTACTCTTATAGAAGATCCAGGATAAGATAGACAACACATACTAACACAAAGAAGTAAATACTATAAAAAAGAGTCAAATGGCAGGGCATGGTGGCTCACACCTGTAATCCCAGCACTTTGGGAGGCTGAGATGGGTGGATCACGAGGTCAAGAGATGGAGACCATCCTGGTCAACATGGTGAAACCCTATCTCAACTAAAAATACAAAAATTAGCTGGGTTTGGTGGCATGCACTTGTAATCCCAGCTACTCGGGAGGCTGATGCCAGAGAATCACTTGAACCCAGGAGGAGGAGGTTGCAGTGAGCTGAGATTATGACACTATACTCCAGCCTGGCAACAGAGTGAGGCTTTGTCTCAAAGGAAAAAAAAGAGTCAAATGATGAAAGTGATGGAGATTAAAAATATATACCATAGCAGAGGTGGAGAATTGCTTTGACAAGCTTATCAGAAATGTAGAGCCATCAGAGGAAAAAAAATGTTATTGAAGTTAAACAGTAGGAATCATCCAAGCTGAAATACAAAAAAAAAGGGAGTAGAAAAAAATAGCAAAACAAAGCACTCAAGAGCTAAGGGAGACCTGTGGAAATCGCTCCCGTGTGAGGCCCCTAGGAAATGGGCATCGTCATGTGGTGAGCTTGAGCCCAGACACAGATCCCCGGTTGGGGGAGTCGAGCTGAGGGAAAGCAGGAACCGAGAGAGGGACTAGGCTATTCAAAATAATTAACAGACATTACTTTATGGACATCAGGACTGGGGAGGTGTTGTGTCCACTTTGGGCTCCTTATGGTTTATTGCTTCATGGTGTTCATTTTGAATCCTTGTTACATTCGTTGTAAAATATTAACTTCTGTGTTAACAATTGTTAAGTACTTACTGGGCATAACTTACTTGCTGGGTGTAACTTACTTGCCTTGACTTACTGGGCATAACTTACTTACTGGGTGTAACTTACTTACTGGGCATAACTTAGTGGACTTAACTTGCTTACCTTGTAACTTAAGTATTTTGATCTGATGTAAACAACATTAAGCAGAAAAGTATATAATGGAACATATTGCAAAAATAAAATTGCTGCTTGGACATAGCCTAAGCCAGCCCTCCAGACCTCGCTCTTTCCTTTCTCCTTTTTTTCCGGCGCATGCTCTCTTCCAGGTTTGGGACCCTCTCGCTGGACGAGATTCCCGGGCTCGCATTCAGTTCACAACAAAGAGTGGTGGGGCAATATCAAACAATCCACATACATGCCATTGTAGTCCCAAGAAGAGAAGAGAGAGAAAGCAAGACAGTGCGGCAGGAATAAGATTTGTGTCACGGTAGTTGATAATTTACTAAAATTAAGGAAAAATAGCAAGAAAACCCCTGAAGATCAAAGAGGTTCAGATATACACACCAAGATATATTTTACAACAAATAAAAACAAAAGATAAAGATAAGATCTTTTTAAAAAAAGGCTGAAGAAAAACACACATTTCATGCAGAAGAACAAAGAGCTACAGCAGATTTCTTATTAGAAATGTTTTAAGCTGGGGCTGGGCGCGGTGGCTCAAGCCTGTAATCCCAGCACTTTGGGAGGCCGAGGTGGGTGGATCACGAGGTCAAGAGATCGAGACCATCCTGGTCAACATGGTGAAACCCCGTCTCTACTAAAAAAAAAATAAAAAAATTAGCTGGGCATGGTGGTGCGTGCCTGTAATCCCAGCTACTCAGGAGGCTGAGGCAGGAGAATTGCTTGAATCCAGGAGGCAGAGGTTGCGGTGAGCCGAGATCGCGCCATTGCACTCCAGCCTGGGTAACAAGAGCGAAACTCCGTCTCAAAAAAACAAAAATAAAAAATAATAATAATAATAAAAAAAGAAATGTTTTAAGCCAATAGACGGTGGAGTGACACCTTTGAAGCACTGAAATAAAACGTTGCTATCTACCCAGAATTCTGTATAACACGAAAATTTCAGAAGTGAAAGCAAAACAGACTTTCTAAGATTAGCAAATAAGATGTGTGTTTCCTACACACTTACACAATAAAAAATATTCAGGAAAGTTCTTTGGGCAGAAAAGTATTGTACCAATGATACCAAATGCCTATTTCGGTCTATAAATGAGGTATGCTAGAACTACAAATAAATGAGGCATGCTAGAACTCATAAAAGTGACTAATCATAAAAGATACTGTTGACTTACACTTTAATCTTTTTCAGAGATGATTGACTGTCCAAGATGAAAATGTCACAATGGTAAAATTCATAACATATGAAGAATCAAAATGCATGACAACAGGAGCACAAAGAATGAGGAGGAAACGGAAATACGTTGTTGTGAGGCTCACGTGCTACATGTGAAGGGTGTAACAGGACTTGGAGATAGGTTGTGCTGACTTTCAGATGCATCTTGTAAACTCGAAGGCAGCAGCAGAGGGAGGAGGAGAGAGAGGATATACAGCAATGTTGAATCAACCCAAAAGAAGACAAGAAAATAGAAAAAAGGAATGGAGTGCACCCAGGTCCAGAGGGCTTCACAGATATATATTACCAAACATTTAAAGAAGAAGTAACGCCAACCCTATGCAATTATTTTCCAGAAAATAGAAGTGGAGGAAACACTTCCCAAATTATGTTATGAGGCCGGCATTACCCTGATACCCAGATTAAGAAAAGGCATTATCAGAAAAAAAATGAACCAACCAAAAAACTAAATTAGACACAAAACTCTTAACAAACTATTAGCAAATGAAATGCAGTAATATATCAAAGTGATAATATATCATGTTCAAGTAGGGTTTATCCTGTGGATGCAAGGTTGGTTCATTTGAAAATCAGTGAACAGAATTCACCGTATCAACAGACTAAAAGTGAAAGAATGATATGATCAACCTAATTGATGCAGAAAGAACATTTGGCAAAATTCAAAACCCATTCATTATAAAAACTCATGGAAACTAAAAACGGGGGAACTTCTTTAACTTGATAAGGAGCATCTCTGAAAAGCCTACCCCTGATATCATACTTCATGGCAAAAGACTGAATACTTTCCTGCTGTGATTGGGAAAAAGGTGAGGATTTCTGTTCTCACTATATTCACTGTTCAACATTGTACTGGACTCCTACCCACTGAAATAAGGCAAGAAAAGGTAACGAAAGGCACATAGATGAGAAAGAATAAAAGCTCTTTATTCACAGGCAACCTGATTTTCGATGTAGAAGATCCCAAGAATCTCCCCAGAAGCTTGTAGAACAGAGTGAGGTTAGCATGATCACAGGACACAAAGTCAGCATGCGAAAGCCAGTTAAATGTCTGTATCCTGTCAGTGAACAGCTGAAAAAGAAAATGTTAAAAGTGCTGTTCAGCACTGCACTAAACCAAAACACAAATAAAAATACATACTTGGGTGTAAATCCAAGAATCACAAATAGGTGTTAGAATTACTGAGTAAAAATAGGATGAGAAGCAGGAGAGTCACCTGGTCTCAAGGTATCTTCCCACAAGAGTCTTACTAATTTGGAATTAGCAATTTCCACACTAAAGGAAAAGGGGTAACTTCACTGCAGAGAAAACCAGCATTCACCTGACCCAGTTATCAGAGTTGCATTAGCAGTAGTAATGCATTCTACACACGGTGTATCGCTTCTGTGCTGTTCTTGCCCAAAATGCATAACCTCATTACGTTCATGAAAGAACATCAGATGAACTCAGTCTGAGGGTCATTCTTTAAAATCACTGGCCAGGACTTGCCAAAAGTGTCAAAAGTACGAAAGACAGAAAAAAAAACCCTGAGGATGTTACAGATTACAGGAAATTTGACAGTTATGTTCAATGTGGCATCCAGGATTAAACCCTGGGCTGGGAAAAAAAGTGTAAAAACGGGAAAATTTGTTTAAGTCTATAGATTAGTTTGTAATAGATCCGTGTTAATCCCCTGATTTCCACCACTGTACTGTGGCTTTGCGAGATGATGGGAAACTGAACGAAGGGTGTACGAGAACTCTCTCAACTATTTTTGTGATTATTATATGAATCTAAAGTTATTTCAGAATAAAAATGACATTTGGTAGAAAAAAGGCCAACATCATTAGTCATTAGAGAAATGCAAATTACCACCACCAGGAGATACTGTGCTCCTACTAGAACGGCTGGAATTAAGAAGGCTGATGTTAGCAAGTACTAACGAAGATGCAGAAGAATAGAATTGTTTACGGTCTTTACTGTGGTAAAAAAAAACCCCACACATCTATCGCATTTACAATGTTGCCACCACCAGCACTGTATGTTAATAGTTCCAGAGTCTTTTCATCAGCACACACGAAAACCCTGTACCCACCAAGCAGGCACTCTCTAGTCCCCTCGAGTTTCACATATACCCAGGATTTGTTTTAATCCGGGGGAATAAGACATGCAGATATGGAAATGACTGTCATGAAGGAAGGAGTTTCATACTCACAGGTCCCTGGAAATGAGGGGGTCAGTACACCTGGCAAGGGCTCATGGGGAAGCACTGCGGTTGATCAGGTGGCAGAAGAAGTGAGCGGGGAAAGCATGCAAGAGATCCTTGATGGTGCTTCTCACTGGAGAGGCAGGCAGGCTGAGCAAGCTGAGCATGTTTAGGATTGAAGAGCTGAAACAATTTCAGCGGGCTCTGGGCTGTAGGAGTGGTCCCTAGTTGTCAGTATCTGGCCCTGGGGTGATTTAGGGAAGGGTGGGTAGTGTTATGGACTGCAGCAGCCTGAGAGAATGAGGCGGATGGGGATATCGGTTGGTTGGCAAATCAAGACATTCTCTCAGATGAGTTGTTTGCTATGTCCAGGAATTAGCGAACCCTGGGGTGGGGCAGTCCCTCCCTGGGTCTGCAAGGACCCAAGATGTCACAGCACCATAAAATACAGAAAATGAAAAACATGATTAACGCAGTCCCTCCTTCCAACCCCTGGCAATCATTCACCTGCTTTCTGTCTCTTGGACTTGTCTACTGTGGACATTTCATAGAAATGGAACCATGTAATACACGGCCTTTTGCTTCTGACTTCTTTCACATAACATACTATGTTCCAGGTCTGTCTGTGTTGTGGCATGTGTCAGTACTTCATGCCTTTACACGGCAGGCTGAATACTATTCCACTGTGGGAGGGACCACGTCTTGTTATCCATTCATCCATCCGTGGGCATGCAGGTGGCTTCTGCATTTCAGCAATTGTGAATGACGCTGCTCTAAATATTCATGTACACGTCTTTGTTCGAACAGCTGTTTTAATTCCTTTCGTTATATATCCAATGGTGTTAGTAGGATTGATGGATCATATGGTCATTCTATATTTCACTTATTGAGGAACCGCCAGACTGTTACTGACGGTGGCTCTGCCATTTTACATCCCCGCCAAGAGTGTAGGAAGATTCCAGTTTCTCCACCTCCTTGCCAAAATGTGCCATTTTCCAGTTTTTGTTTTTCATTCATTATAGCCATCTGCAGCTGAACTTGCAACATTGCTGGTGGGAATACAAAGGGTCCAGCCGTCCTGGAAAACAGTTTTGCAGTTTCTTCTAAAGGTAAGTGTACACCCTCAGAGAACCCAGAAACCACGCAAAGATGAGAGATGACATTGTCTGCAAGACGTGAGAGAGTCAAAGTCATGTCTATACACGCAGCTTGACTTAAAGTAACCCTAAACTGGAAACAACCTAAATGACCATCAGCCAGTGAATGGGTAAGGGATTGTAGTATATACAGACCACGGAATGCTCAGCCCTGAAAGTAGCGGGCTTGAATATGCGCATCAGCGTGGATGAACCTCCAGGGCGAGAAGGTGGACGGCTAAAGCCTGTTTCCTGCCTGATTTCATTTTTATGACAGTCTTTACAAAGCAAAACAGAAACAGAAGCGAGACCATGGTTGCCAGTGGCTGGGGCCGGGGAGGCAACGGGCTGCAGAAGGGTTCAAGAGGACTCGTTGGCGTGATGGAAGTGTTCTCATGGAGAGCGTTCCACATATGATCTTGAAATGGATGAATTGTACTGTATGCAAACTATACCTTTTAAAAATGGTTAATTTTTTTAAAGGTTGCATGCTGTAGCTTGTACAATGCATCTGCTTGTCTGCACGGTAGGTGGAGCGTGAAAACCAGCATGCAGCGGAGAGGGTCACAGTGTCTCAAGACACACAAGAACCGGAGGACGATGTGCGCAGGTGAGAAACTGAGTCAGCCTCTCAGTGTCCGCAGAGGACTCCCAAGGCTGTTGGTTTTGTTTTTTACTAGGCGTCAACAGTGCCTTCTCCTTCACCTTCTTTCTCTCTTTCTCCTCCTCCTTCCTCTTCACTGAATTGACCCTTTTCCTTAATTTGAGCACAAAGAAAATATCCAGTTGCTTGAAGTTGCCCACAACTTGCATTGTGATTGATTATACTGAAAATATTGCTTGTGGAATCTTCCCGGAAGAAAACACGGTATCCCAGGTTCCTTACATAAATAACTTTGAGAGAATGAAAAATTAGTGTCAATATTTTCCTCCTGCTACATTCCAAACCTCGTTACTTCCACGCGTGCATCTGCCGGCTGACCGGCGAGGCTTCTGCTGAGCTGCTCAGCTGGAGTCCGTGGAAGCCCGTGGATTCCAAACGGGTCAAGTGCACAGGCGACACACCGTGCAGCCTGAAAGGTGGACGCGTTTTACATCCATCCTGTGTGGCCCAGGGAAACAGGCCACACTCTCACGCCTTCATACATGTTCATGCATTTCTCCTCGGGGGAATATAAGTATCCGTCAAATAACACAATAAAGTAGTTTCCCTTTCCACTTCCAGTTCAGCTGGCATCTCCTCAGCGAGGAGGCCTCAGGGCCTTTTGGAGGAGGAGGAAGGAAGATCAGTCGGGAGTAGAAGAGAAAAGAGGAACTGGAGGAAGAGCCTGGAGGGGAAGCCCGGAGCGTGCAGGTTTTGGGGCTTCAGCACAGAGGACGGGCAGGTGCTGGGGCTCCCTGCGGCCGTGTATCCATCTTCCCAGGTGGGACACGAATGAATAAAGAAGGGAAATGGAGTCAAGGGAAATCATTAAAAACGTTTTCAAAACTGTATCCCTAGGAAAGCAACGTATCACCCCATATCCTCCCTACACTCTCTCTCTCTCTCTCTCTCTCTCTCTCTCTCTCTCTCTCTCTCTCTCTCTCTCTCTCTCTCTCTCTCTCTCTCTCTCTCCCCCGCCCCGCCTCTTTCTTTTCTGAACAAGAATACTCCATGGTTCTTTCCTGGTCGCTTGGGAGAGGCCTGCAGCCCACTCCTAACTGCCCGGAAGAGAGAAGCTTGCGGTACACCCAGAAGTGTTCCCCAGAAGACCGCTTTGATGTGCTTTTATATTTCAGATTTAATCAGTTTTAACACACAAGTTTAATTCCAAGTTTATTGCTTCATACATGTTAGGTCAAACCTGAGTGTTTATTTAGATAAGTGTTCAGGACTTTTTAAAGTCAAATTTTCAACTCGTGAGTTTAAAGTTTTCTGAAGAACATTTTGAAACATAAACATAGTTTTAATTTAAGATCTGTTAAGGCTCAAAAGTGTCATGGGGAAGGGAGGCCGTAATTTCTAATTATAAAGTATTGGGGGCGATAAATTCACATGACCTTTGCAGGAAAGTTTATGACCATGCCACCACAGGGCAGGGGCTTTATGAGGGGCCGGGGCATGTGCGGTCACCAAAGGCCCCTGCGTGTTATTTAGACAGAGTAAAGAAAATCACACTCCCCCAACCCCAGGGCCTGCTCTTTCGACAGTGCCACTGAGCAGCCGAGTGTGATATGCAGCTGAACGGGGATTTCCATTTCTGAAAATACACCCAGGACATTATCATGCTGAGGCAGCCGTAGGGATCATTCACCCAGCCTGTTACTGCACACAGGGGAAACTGAGGCCCACAGTGGAGAAGGGAATACTCAAGGCCGTCTGCTAACCAATGACAGAAGACAGAATCCAGACTTCTCTGGGCCCCGTTCTTTTTCTCCTCTTCTCCATAGCCTGGTGCTGTGGCTGTGTTTTGCTCTTTTCCTTCCTCCTCCTCCTCCTCCTCCTCCTCCTCCCCCCCTCCCCCTCCCCCTCCCCCTCCTCCTCCCCCTTCTCCTCCCCCTCCTCC
>CM052653.1:2492745-2517533 GCA_028533165.1 Leontopithecus rosalia | reverse complement strand
GCTATCTTCTGTGTTTTTTGTAAGGTGGGGTCTTATTATCACCCATCTCAGTCTCCCAAAGTGCTGGGATTACAGGCATGAGCCACCGCAGCTGGCATTCCTTTTCTTATATGATAAAAAACAAGTGTTTCAGTTGCCTGCATTCCTGCTTTCAATTAGCATGTACACGCAGCAAGAGGTGGTGGGTCCAGGTGAGCTCCTGCCTTAGCCCAAGCCAACCTCTAGATACTTCACAGTCACGGGAAGAGAAGCCAAATGCTGCGGCTCCCGCCTCTCCACTCCCTGCTCTTGATGCCCGCTCTGGTGCCCCCGTCCCCTCCTCACCCACTGCCATTCCTTGTCTGGCTGGGCACTGGGCTGGCTCCATCTTTCAGCTGCATCATTTTTTTCTTAGAACTCTTGCTCATGTCCAGTTGCCTTCAGAAGGAAATCCAAACTCCTAACTGGTCCCACAAGACCCTTGGGAGCCTGGTGCCGCCAGCACCCCCAGTGATGCACTGTGCTCAACTGCCCAGCACCTCCTCCCATTTTCGGGGCACCAAGCTGCCCTTCTGTCCCATCCCATCACGGGAGCCCCAGCTGGAGTCGGGCCAGCAAAGCCCCATGCCTGATGTCTCTGCCAAGCAAGAGAGGGAGGCTGTTTAATGAGCACTGCTGTCCTGGGAGGATGTGACCCTGGAGTGTCCCGTGTCCTACTGCGCACAGGAAGAAGCGAGGCCCACACACAGAGGGAGGCAGAGCTAAAGCATGGAGAGAAAGGAGAGGGATATAACATCCTTGAAGCTCCTGGATCCAGCTAAGTCTGGAGCCAGCCCAAGCCTGAACTTCCTAAGTAGTGAGCCAATACACTTCTAACAAGCAGGTTCAGGCTGAATGTCTGTTACCTACAACCAGGACAGGGCTAACCACTGAGCCCTGAGGTCTGAGCCACAGGGCCTTCCCCATTTCAGAGACATGAATGCCTCTTTCATTCCTTTGGGTCTTGACACAGCGTCAGCTCTTCGCCTGAATGAGTTTTTCTCCCTCCTCTGCCTGGCAGGTGTTACTTGCTGTATTAGTCAGGGCTATCTAGAGGGACAGAGCTAATAGTATAGATGTGTATATGAAAGGGAGTTTCTGGAGGAGAACTGGCTCCCAGGATCACAAGGTGAAGTCCCACAGTAAGTGGTCTGCAGGCTGAGAAGGAAGCCAGTCCGAGTCCCCCAGCCTCAAAATGGAAGTCAACAGTGCCGCCTTCAGTGCGTGGCTGAAGGTCCGAGCCCAGCAAACCACTGCAGTGTCGCCTTCAGTGCGTGGCTGAAGGACTGAGGTTCCAGCAAACCACTGCAGTGCTGCCTTCGGTGTGTGGCTGAAGGTCCGAGGTCCCAGCAAACCACTGCAGTGCCCCCTTCAGTGCGTGGCTGAAGGTCTGAGCCCAGCAAATCACTGCAGTGCCACCTTCAGTGCGTGGCTAAAGGTCTGAGGTCCCAGCAAACCGCTGCAGTGCCACCTTCGGTGTGTGACTGAAGGTCTGAGGTCCCAGCAAACCACTGCAGTGCCACCTTCGGTGTGTGGCTGAAGGTCTGAGGTCCCAGCAAACCACCGCAGTGCCGCCTTCAGTGCATGGCTGAAGGTCTGAGGTCCCAGCAAACCACTGCAGTGTCGCCTTCAGTGCGTGGCTGAAGGTCCGAGCCCAGCAAACCACTGCAGTGTCGCCTTCAGTGCGTGGCTGAAGGACTGAGGTTCCAGCAAACCACTGCAGTGCCGCCTTCAGTGCATGGCTGAAGGTCTGAGGTCCCAGCAAACCACTGCAGTGCTGCCTTCAGTGCGTGGCTGAAGGTCCAAGCCCAGCAAACCCTGGCATAGGCCCAAGAGTCCAACAGCTGGAGAACTTGAGCCTGACGTTCGAGGGCAGGAAGCTTCCAGCACGGAAGAAAGATGAAGGCGGGAAGACTCAGCCAGTCCACTCCTTCCACGTTCCTCTGCCTCCTGCTTTATTCTAGCCTCGCTGGCAGCTGATTAGCTGGTTTCTGCCCGGACTGAGGGTGGGTCTGCCTCTCAGTCCATCGACTCAAATGTTTATCTTTGGGAGTTTCACCCTCAATTCAATCAAGCTGAACATATTAACCATCACACTTGCCCTTTGCTGATGCCTTTCCAGGCCCCCCCAAACCCTGCTGGTTATTCCCTTCTGTCTTCGCAGCTTGGATTCAAAACCCCACTACGTCCCTCAGCATGCTGTCTTACAGAGCATCTGTTGGCCTGGTGAGGTGGCTCATGCCGCCTCACTTTCCAGCACTTTGGGAGGCCAAGGCAGATGGATCACCTAAGGTCAGGAGTTCGAGACCAGCCTGGCCAACATGGTGAAACTCTGTCTCTACTAAAAATACAAAACTTAGCCAGGCATGGTGGTGGGCGACTGTAATCCCAGCTACTCAGGAGGCTGAGGCAGGAGAATCGCTTGAACCCGGGAGGCAGAGATTGTGCAGTGAGCCGAAATTGTGCCATTGCACCCCAGACAGGGTGACAGAGTGAGACTACATCTCAAAAAAAAATTATCTGTTTATTGGCTCCTATCCCACTTCTTAGCACTGTATTAAGCACAGTAAATAATGATCAGTTGGAAGGTAGTTTATTAATAATTTGCTGTGTTTGATTAATTTATTTCCATAGTTGAGCAGTAAATTGCATCCTCAGTGTGTGATGAGGAGGGATGTCATCATGTTTCCTACAATCCCCCCACTCCGCCTTCATTTGAAAGTGTATGTTTGAAGAAGTTAGATGCGTAGGGAGCTGAGCAGGGAGGGAGAGAGGGCAGAGGAGGTGAATGGCAAATTTGAAGATTAAAAATCGGGGCGGGACAGTGAGAAGGGAATAACGTTTAGCCGTGTCTGCACCCAAACCTCACCTAGAAGTGTAGCTCCCATAATTCCCACGTGTGGTGGTAGGGACCTAGCTGGAGGGAACAGTCATGGAGGCAAAGGCCTGGAAGGAGCTGGAAAGATCCTCTGGAAAACTTGAGCAGAGAGGAGAACGCTGCAGTGCTGTGACATGAGGGGCTTTGTACTGAAATCGGTAAATGGGTGAAAATCCACATTCCGAATGGTGAGATCCCCTGCCTAACCCTTCCCCTCCTAAGTCTCCCAGGACCCTGGAACCCAAGCTTTTGCCCCAGAGCAGCAGGGGGAGGAATTCCTCCCTGGTGAGAGGGGCTGGCCACAAAGAAAAATAGCAATAACTAGAGGTCTTCCCCCATGTGTGACTGAGTCCTCAGCTGTTCATCCCAAAATAAGCCTACTAATGACAACGGTCCCTCTTCTCACATATACACATGTACATGCACACACACACGAACGCACATGCACACGCACACACCCACACCCACACGCACACACACGCACACACCCACACACGCACACACCCACACGCACACACACGCACACACCCACACGCACACACACGCACACACCCACACACGCACATGCACACACCCACACACACATGCACACACCCACACGCACACACCCACCCACGCACACGCACACACCCACACACGCGCACACACATGCACACACAACGCACACACCCACACATGCACACGCACACACCCACACACGTACATGCACACACCCACACACGCACATGCACACACCCACACACGCACATACCCACACACGCACATGCACGCACATGCACACACATGCACACACCACACACGCACATGCACACCCACACACGCACATGCACACACACACACACGGAGCTGCCAGTCAACTTTTTAATGCCAAAATCCTGAATCTGGGCTTGGCCTTGTGACTTAGGCACACATGTTAGGTGCAAAAGCATGTGCTGTGGGGCTTGGGCTCTCCTGGCTGCGGTTGGAGTTCTGAGACCACAGCAAGAGTGAGCTCAAGCCAGCCTGCTAGAGAAGCACGTGCAGGAGCACCAAGCGGTGGCCCCTACCACCTCCAGATCTGTGACAGAGGCCATCGGTCGTAAGCCATGGGATGACCACAGGCACATGAGTGACACCAGGCAGGACTGCCAAAACAAAAACAAACAACCACCCAGCTGAGCACAGTCCGAACTGCTGGCCTACAAAACTGTGAGCAAACACAATGGCTGGTGTTTGAAGGCACTAAATTGGAGGGTGGTTTGCTATGTGAGTGTGATAATAGATGTGAGATAGACTGGAAGCGTGTAAGGACATCAGTCACCTGGCTATCTGGGGGGCAGGAAGTTCCAGGTAGGCTCTTGTGTGGGGATATGCACTGTGCAGGGCAGGAGCTGCCAGCAGCCCAGAGTGATGGCGTGGAGTGAGTCAGAGACACAGAGTCCGGGATTGGAGAGGTCATGGGCATGATCTTTGTCAGACTGGGTGGGCCTTCAGATGTTGGCAAAGACAGGCATTTGTACAAAGTGAAACGAGCCCTTGGAGGGAGCAGAGCAGAGGAGGGCTGAGCTCTGCCTGCATCCTCACGACACGGTGGAGCCTGTCTGCTAGCCCTGGATTTCCTGGAACTGGCAGCCCCAGCCAGGGGCTAGATGACTTGCAAGTTCTCAAGTGGTGCTGGGTCCTGCCGCCAGCAGGTGCACCTCTCTTCCTATAATGTTAGTTATCATGGACCAGAAGTGCCTGCCTCCATTCCTAGGTCAGGGGTTGCAAAACGATGATGGTATAATTCTGCCATCCCTCCTTCATTGTTATCTGGAACACTTCTATGGAGCGAAATATTTTCTCATCAGCGCTCACATTGCTTTGATGATTCAGTGAGAGAGGCTGATTACATGCACGATGCTTTCCCTTTACTTACCTATTTTTGGGACCATGAGTCCATTTCCTGGCAATAGCCAAAAATTACCTACAAGTTTTGCATTTGAGCAGCATTGAGACTTAAGGCCTTGGTGGCTCACGCCGGTAATCCCAGCACTTTGGGAGGCTGAGGCGGGTGGATCATGAGGTCAACAGATCGAGACCATCCTGGTCAACAAGGTGGAACTCCATCTCTACTAAAAATGCAAAAATTAGCTGGGCACGGTGGCGCGTGCCTGTAATCCCAGCTACTCAGGAGGCTGAGGCAGGAGAATTGCCTGAACCCAGGAGGCGGAGGTTGCGGTGAGCCGAGATCGTGCCATTGCATTCCAGCCTGGGTAACAAGAGCGAAACTCCGCCTCAAAAAAAAAAAGGCCTTTTACCATCAGTGATATGTTTCCATCCATTGCAGTTACTTTTCTCATTCATGCTCATTTACCCTGAAGTGGGGAAACACTTTTCAGTTCCTTCCTGGTCCTTTTGACAGGACCATGGCAGTTACTGATGACTTCCTTGCCTTCCCTTATAGTAAGATGCTGCAGACTTACCCAGACCGAGGTCAACCATTTCTTCAAGGACAGACCAAAATCTGAATGCTGGCAGTGCTCCTTGCCAGCGGGTGGCTCATTGTTCTAGTTCTTTTCAGTGGTCAGGGCAGGAAATACAGACTCAAGTCCGTAACTGGTGTTTCAACAAATGCAGAATTCCGTGGTTTGACTTAACTTCTTTTGTTTTACGTTCTTACCTCTTTTCTTTGAGGTTGGAGATCTTGATTCCCAAAGACGTGAACATAACTATTCACGTGGCTCAGTTCACAGTACAGTTTTGGAACAACAATAGCAATTTTATTACTAGAAACACGAATGCTGAAAAGGTTTAAGCCTTTTTTTTGGTGGCTCTTTTTCCCTTTAGAGTGTATTTCACTATGACATAAGGCAATCACAGTATTAAAACTATCTTAAATTATCTGTTTGCATTATTAAACCACCAATATATTATGAATTTGTTTGATTTTGCTTTTGATTTTTTAGGGATTTTTATTTTTTTTTCATTTTACTTGACTTTACATATATAATTGTATGAACATTTACATGATTCCAGAGTCAAATCCACAAAACAAGATTTATTTGGGAGGACTCGGCTTCTATCCCAGCCCCCTACACCCTATTCTTTCTCTGATTCTATTTCTATCTTGTTTGATTTTTTCATTTTTAGTTGAAATTTAGTATATATTCCAAGTTTTTAAAAAGTTATGTGAATTTGATGCAAGAACAACTTTGATTATATCTCAAAGACATTAAAAAAATATGTGCCAGCTGGGTGTCATGGCTCATGCCTGTAATCCCAGCACTTTGGGAGGCTGAGGTGAGCAGATCACTTGAGGTCAGGAGTTTGAGATCAGCCTGGTCAACATGGTGAAACCCCGTCTCTACTAAAAATACAAAAATTAGCCGGGTGTAGTGGTGAGCATCTGTAATCCCAGCTACTCAGGAGGATGAGGCAGGAGAATTGCTTGAATCCAGGAGGCTGAGGTTGCAGTGAGTCAAGATTGTGCCACTGTACCCTAGCCTGGCTGGCAGAGTGAGACTCTGTCTCAAATAAATAAATAAATAAATATGTGCCAAAATCCAGTGTTAGCACCACTTCACAAGCAGATGTTAGTGATGTCAAGAAGTCAAAGTGACAGGATGGGCGGGGCCCTAGTGTCCACCTTCTAAACCACAGTCCAGAACCGGGTGTCTCACCAGGATTCCATTGTGAAGAACAAGGCCCACATTGCTTATGCAGGAAACCACTTATTAGGAGCTATGATCGAATCGTCTGTGGAGCCGAATGAGCAGGCTGTAGTAGAGCTGTCAAGGCTGGTTTCCAAGCCATACTGTAGAGCTGGAGTTGCTGACTCATCACATCCAGAAACCAGTGAATCCAGAACCACCGGGAATCAAGGAGCCGCTCCTGCTGCAGCCAGCTCGGAGCCACAGCGCTCCCGCATCTCTGGATATCCAGTGCTTGGACACCATGCTGCTAAGCAGACCAGATACCTCCGCCCTGGGCTGACCAGTGATGTGCAGGCACCTGCCGTTCCCGTCCACATCCCTAGAGTGCATCTCACCGACCAGGGCTGCCAGAGCCTGAAAAAGGTCATTTTCCTCTTCCCGTCTGCTGCCATTCAAGAAGAAAGAAGAGAGGCTAGATGGAAAGAAGGATGAGGACCCACACAGAGAGGGACGATGCCACCAGGAGATGACCTATTCAACATTGCTGGGTTAGCAACGTCAGACACTGGGGGACAGGGCCGCCACCCTACAGCTGTGCCTTGGGCCCCCCGAGGGATTTCTCAAGGAGATTATTTCTTATCTTTTTAAAATGTTGATTAGAATCTATAACATTTCTCTTTTTTCTTGGCATATTGGTTGACATATTTTTGGGGTATTTTGACACCTGTGCATGATGCGTAACCATCAAATCAGGATAATCGGGATATCCATCATCTCCAACATTTGTTGTTCCTTCTGTTGGAAACATTACAGGACTTTTTTCCTAGCTGTTTTGACGTATACAACACATCATTGTTAAGCATAATTTCCCTGCAGTACTGCAGAATACTAGAACTTATTCCTTCTATATGACTGTAGGTTCAGCCCCGTCCGCCTCTCTCCCCTCCCCTTCCTGACCTCTGGGAACCACGATCCTGCTCTCCACCTCCATGAGATCTGATTTTTTAGCTCTCACAGGTGAGTGAAAGCACGAGATATTTATCTTTATGTGTCTGCCTTATTTCACTTAACACAGTCACCTCCAGTTCTATTCATGGTGCTACAGTAACAGGAGTTCATTCTTTTCATGTCTGAATAATATTCCACTGTGTATATATATCCGATTTTTAAATCCATTCATTTGTGATGGAAACTTAAGTTGATTCAATATCTTGATCACCGTGAAGAGTGCTGTGATAAACACAGGCGTCCACATAGTGATTTGCTTTCTCTCTTTCTCTCTCTCTCTCTTTCTTTCTTTTCTTTCTTTCTCTCTCTCTCTCTTTCTTTCTCTCTATATTTTTATTAGACTTTAGGTTCTGGGGTACATGTGCAGATCATGCAGGATTGTTGCATAGGTACATACATGGCAATGTGGTTTGCTGCCTCCATCCCCCCATCACCTATATCTGGCATTTCTCCCCATGTTATCCCTCCCCAACCTCCCTATGCCCTGCTGTCCTTCCCCTGGTCCCCCTCAACAGACCCCAGTGTGTGATGCTCCCTTTTTTTTCGTTTGTTTTTTTTGAGACAGAGTTTTGGTCTGTTGCTCAGGCTGGAGTGCAGTGGCTCAATCTTGGCTCACTGCAACCTCTGCCTCCCAGGTTCAAGCAATTCTCATGCTTCAGCCACCAGAGTAGCTGGGATAACAGGCACACACCACCATGCCCAGCTAGTTTTTTGTATTTTTGGTAGAGACGAGGTTTTGCCAGGTCAGTTAGGCTGGTCTTGAACTCTTGACCTCAAGTGATCCACCTGCCTTGGCCTCCCAAAGTAACGGTGGGGGGTTTTAAAGGAGAATCCTGCCTGTACAGGATGTGTGCCCTGGGCTTTCAGTTCTAGCTCTTTGTAAGTAGGATTCCATCCTGCTGGTGTCATTGTTAAAATTCAGCAGAAGATTGGCTCTTGGACTTGACATCCAGAAGGTTTTCTGATGCCCGTCACCAGGAATACACTGTACTTTATGACTAGATTTGAGAAATATCTTCAACCCTGCTTTTTAGGACTGAAAAATGCTTTTACAGTGACCCCCCACCCTCCACCACTGCTCTATCACACGGGAATGTGCTGGATGATTGAAATCTTGGCGGGTGGTGGGTGGTTCCTCGGAGGCATAAAGTATTGCCAGAATAAAGCCAATAGTACGTGGTCCAAGGACAGCTTTTTCCCAGGACAGCAAGTTTCTAACATTCAGCAACGTGATACTGAAGACCCCTAGAATCCAATAAAGAAATGCTGAAATGTTGTCAAATAATTCTCAATAACCCATCTCTGAAAATTTGTGATTTCTTGAGAGAATGGGTCATGTTCACTGTCACCTCAATCTAAGAGAGAATCATTCAAAATGAAGGCACCAAGACTAGTAGGATGGAAAAGTGTCCGTGGAGTGCTGTGTTAGTGGGAGGCTGCTGCTGCTGATCATATTTGCTTTGCAAAGAAGAAAGTGCTGTTTGACTGGGAGATGCTGGTATCAACCCCTTGATCAATGTCATTGATCTGTCATCTGCTGAATTGAGTCTGTCACTCAAATATGGGCTGCTCTGTCATCTGCTTTCAGTTCACTAACTTCGAGTAGAGGTAACAACCCACCACGTCACTGGGAATGGAAACCAGAGCCTTTAACATGTCTTGGTTTTTGCCTCTTGGCTCCATCAAGAACTTCATAGAGTTAAACCGCAAAAGGATCTTCTGAAGAGCTCAGGTGGGCACCTGTGCAGGCATTTTGACAAAGGATAGCAACAATGGCATTCAAATGTGTAAATTCATTGCTTTATATAGCGCCTCAGAGTTTACTAATTTTTTTTTCACATCTAAGCAAGGACACAGTTTATTATCCCAAGAAAGCCCAAAGGTTGTATAATAATTGTGTCCTTTTTTTTTTTTTTTTGAGATGGAGTCTCAGTCTGTAGCCCAGACTGGAGTGCAGTGGTGCTATCTCGGCTCACTGCAACCTCCACCTCCTGGGTCCTGGTTTAAGCAATTCTCCTGCCTCAGCCTCCTGAGTAGCTGGGATTACAGGCATGTGCCACCATACCCAGCTAAGCTCTTTTGTATTTTTAATAAAGACAATGTTTCACCATGTTGGCCAGGCTGGTCTTGAACTCCTGACCTCATGATCCACCAGCCTCAGGTGTGAGCCACCGTGCCCAGCCTCTATTCTTTTTTTTAGACACAGTCTTGCTCTGCTGCTCAGGCTGGAGTGCAGTGACGTGATTGGCTCACTGCAACCTCTGCTTCCTGGATTCAAGAGATTCTCCTGCCTTAGCCTCCCAAGTAGCTGGGATTATATGCATGCATCACCACGCTCAGCTAATTTTTGTATTTTTAGGAGAGATGGGCTTTCACCATGTTGGCCAGCCTGGTCACAACCTCCCAACCTCAGGTGATACGCCCTCCTTGGCCTCCCAAGTGCTGGGGGATTATAGGTGTGAGCCACTGCGCCCGCCCCTATTCTTGAAGACTATCCCCAGGTGACAATCCCAGTAGTGTCTTTCTACTGCAGCAAGATTAAAGCCAAATTAATAGCCATCAAATTCGCTGTGAAAACACATCACCTTCTCGTACTTGCTGCCCTAAGGAAAACGTGCAATAGAAGAATCTTTCAGAACACCATGTCTTTTTTTTTAAACAAAGTCGCATGAAACAAAGCACTTTTTTACATAAGTGAAAGGAAGCATTGACAGGATTTTCCATACTCAATAATGAATAAGTACCCCAAGAACTGTATTTACTTCCGTGAATCTTTATTGCGTGATATTTAACTCAAGTCCAGTGAGCCTGGGTGGTCCTGCAATGAATACTCACAGTGATACCTTGTATTACTTAGGGTATTAATACATTGGCTTTATTAGCTTCATCACTGACTTAATTTTTAAAAGAAAAAACTCAAACTGAATCAATAACCTATTATTTCCTAAATTGATGACATTTTCATTTCGGTTTTAATACAGCAAATCCCCCTCCTCAAAAGAGAGAAATGCTGTCACTTACCCAGCTAACTTGCAGGTGACGTTGGAAACGCTGCTAAATGTCACTGTGCCTCATTTTCTCCTATTTATGAAATCGGTCACTGCCCAGGTAATGACTGAGGGACTGACAGTACAACACGAGACAGATACTCCGAATTCTGTTAACAAAGGTTTTCTCCAGCAGCCATCAGTATCGCAGACTCCAACACTTTAATTCATTGTTAAAGTGTTTTAAAATAGAAAAGATATGCGGTGAAAGTGTATCCATACTATTGAACTGGGCTGTTGGTTGTGACAGCCCCAGGGCGGCTGGGCCTCTCAGGTGAAATCCACCATGGCCAGCTCTCCAGGCAGAGGGGAGCCTGCAATCCAGCTTGCATTCCCCTTCCAAAGCATCTCTGGGGCCTCTGGTCCTCAGGGCTACCCTGAGTCCTGTGCTGTTCAGGACCAAAGTGGAGCTGTTTTACTTTCAAATTAAACTCTGAACCCTCTCTGCCGGAGAGAGAGAGAGAGACAGAAAGAGTCACACCGACAGAGCCAGAGAATGACACAGGAGCATGCAGCAGACAGAGACAGAGAGACAGAGAGACAGAGAGACAGAGAGACTGGGGGGGGGGGTGAAACAGGCTACCAGGCAGCTCCTCTACTAGTAGTAAAAGCCCTCCCCATCTGGGAAGGGGGAGATGTGGCCATCTGGGTCCTTAGACCCACACAGGGTTGGTGAAAGAGCAGCAGATCGCTGCTGTCACTGAGCAGAGAAGCCAGGGAAAGGCCAGTTCTGGAAAAACAGGCCCTTTTCATCAGTGAAGCCCCAGGAGGGGTCGCACCCCAGCAGGGGCAGGACGGCTGGGGGCCTGGCTTCTCTCTCTTTCTCTCGTTCCTTAAATTTTTATTTGAGAATTATAAAGAAAGGGATCAGGAAAGCTATTTTGCTGCGCTGGAGGAGCCAGGGGCCTTCCCAGCGCGGAGGAAGGAGGGCGGTCAGGCCGGGTGGGGCTGGGTGCGGTGGCTCTGCAGAACCTTTAGTCATCGGACTGTGAGGCCGCGGGTCTGGGGCGCAGACACGGAGTCACGTGCCTGCGAGGACCCGCTCCTAGGCCTTCTGCCTTCCTTGACGGACTGTTGGGAAAACGGCCCCTAGAACGGCCAGAGCCAGGGCCCCCGGACAGGGGCGCGAAGGGCCGGCTCTCTGCCGTCCTCCTCGGGTTTCCCAAGGCGGTGGTCGCGGCCCGCGGGCCCCACCTCGCGGCACGCCTGGCTGGCTGGAGAAGCAGCAGAGACCGAGCGCTCTCCGGCCTAGGGTTCAACTCCAGTAAGAGGGCCCAGCCCGCCCTTGATCACGCAGCTTGCCTGACAGCCGGCTTAGGCCCGGGCCTAATTGAGCCCGGGTCACCTGGGAATAGGTTCAAAGGCATCAAAGCCATCAAAGCCGTAAACCACCTCCAGGCCCAGAGCCAGCGCGGCCTGGCAAACAAAGAGCCCCCAAACCACTTCAAACGCGCTCGCTCGGCGTGCAGATGGCTCCGGGCCGGGGTCGGTGGTGTCGCTCGCCGAGGCCCGGCCCCACACTCCAGCCACACTTCGCCCTCCTGCTCGGAGCTGCCCGCGGGCGCCCAGCGCAGCGGAGGCCCGGCCAGGGCAGCCTCGTGCAGCTCCCCGAGCACCCTCCGCCCTCTGCTGACCCGCGCGGCGAAGGCGGAGCACTGAGGCAGGCGCCCCAACCCGCGCCTAGCACCCCGGGCAGGGCCAGGCAGGCGGGCGCGCCGGGCACCGGGCGCTCCCGCAGAGGCTCGCTGTGGCGTTGTTTTAAGGCAGTTAGAAGGAAGGTTCGGGAAGGGCGTCGGGCCGGGGCTCCCCAGCAAGCCCGGCTGAAAAACGGTCCCCGACAGGCACGCTGGCCCGAGGGGTGGCATCTCTGCGGATCTCGGCAGCACGTCTGTGGGCACGGGAGTCTCCAGGCGTCCCCGACTGTCCTCACGTTGGTGGTCGGGGCACAGAGACAGCTGCCCGCGCAGCTCTCCAGACCTCAGGCCTGAGCGTGCGGCCCGCGGTGCAGACTCGCTGCGCGCCCTGGGCGGCCAAGACCCACACAGGTTTAGGAGGCTCCCGGCTGCGTCCTCATCTTCGGGGAGCGCATTTGGGGCTGGACTCGCCTCTCGAGCCCCTCGCGCCCCTCGCGCCCAGAGAGAGAACCCCCCGCCAAGGCCAACTGGGGGCCGATCTCCACGCCAAGGCGCAGATAAAGCCAGGCTTGGCCAGGCCCGGGCTGGGGCGGCCGGAGAGTGGCCCGCGCTCGGGGTGGGGGAGCGGGCGGCGGGCGAGGACCCGGCCCCAGGGATGCCCTCCGCGGCCGGGGCCGAAGAGGGAGGCAAAACTGAAAGTGCCGCGCCGGGGGGCGGGGGCGGCCGGCGAAGGCCCCAGAACTTGTCCTGCCCCCCGCCACCGCGGCCAATCAGCGCGCCGCCCTCGCTCCTGACAACTATTTAGCAACCCAGCCCGGCTAGAGTTTCCAAAAAAGTTAGAATAACTTCCTCTCCCGGAGACCTCGGTTTTGCACAAGCCGGCCTTGAAACCAGAGCCTTTCCAGCAACTCCGAGAGCGTGTGCTCAGCGACCGCGGGCTTGGCCAGCGGCGCGCCCTCGGCGCCCCGGCGCCCCCAGCCCCACGCGCGCCGGGCGGGCGCCATGGAGGAGGGCTCCAGCTCGCCCGTGTCCCCCGTGGACAGCCTGGGCACCAGCGAGGAGGAGCTCGAGCGGCAGCCCAAGCGCTTCGGCCGGAAGCGGCGCTACAGCAAGAAGTCGAGCGAAGATGGCAGCCCGACCCCGGGCAAGCGCGGCAAGAAGGGCAGCCCCAGCGCGCAGTCCTTCGAGGAGCTGCAGAGCCAGCGCATCCTGGCCAACGTGCGCGAGCGCCAGCGCACCCAATCGCTCAACGAGGCCTTCGCGGCGCTGCGCAAGATCATCCCCACGCTGCCCTCTGACAAGCTGAGCAAGATCCAGACGCTCAAGCTGGCCGCCAGGTACATAGACTTCCTCTACCAGGTCCTGCAGAGCGACGAGATGGACAATAAGATGACCAGCTGCAGCTACGTGGCCCACGAGCGCCTCAGCTACGCCTTCTCCGTGTGGCGCATGGAGGGCGCGTGGTCCATGTCTGCCTCCCACTAGCGCCGCGCCACCCGCCTCCGGACCGGCGCGCCAGGGTAGGTGCTGCGCGCGCGATGGGCGCCCTCCGTTGCGAAGGGCGAAGGGGGGGCGGCAGGGGCGCGCCGGCCGGGGCCTGCGCGTGTCTCGTTGGGGAGGCCCCGCGGGCCGCGGCGGCGTGGCTGCGGTGCGCTTTTCCTCCTGGCGAAGGACGGAGGGCGGGCGGGACGCTCCCAGTCCCAGGGACACCCCCGAGGGCCTTTGCAAACTTCCACGCGACGGTGTCAGTTGGGAAACGAACCGTCGGACCGCAGACTCCCCCGGCAAGGCCCGAAGGCACTTAGACGGCTGCATTTTCCATTCTCGGTGGTGTGTGGGTGTCCGTGGTTGGCGGGGGAAGGAGCAGGCATCAGAAAAACCTCCTGGGGCCGGCCGGGGACTTGGAGATGGGGACCCGCTGCCCTTTGAGTCCCCTTAGTGCAGGCCGCTCGCGAAGCTGCCCGAGCCGGGTTGTGCCGGGCAAATGGCTTCGCTCTCTTCCCGGACAGGGGCTGAGCGCGTTCGTCCGGCGGACACTCAGATCTCCCCAGCTGCTCTCGCCTGTGGTCCGGGCCGTCGGCGCCCTGGCCGACCCTGTGGGCGTGGAGGCGCGGGCCTGAGGCTCCACGGTTTGCCTAGGGAGAAGGGGAGGAAACTGCCCAGCGCTTCGGGGCCAGAGCAGCCGCGGGGCCGGGAGTGCGGGAGAAGGACCCTGGGCCGAGGGCGCAGAGCCCGAAGCTCAGAGGCCGGGGAGGTTGGACGCAGCCGCGCGGAGCCCAAGGCGGTCGTCAGGCAGGTGGAGCCGACCTCGGAACTGGGAGCCCCGGGTCCCAGCCTTGACCCTGGAGTGCCTGGGAGGGTCCCCGCCGGTGCTGCGTCCTGGCCCCGCACGGGTGCTCGAGGGGTCCAGGGTGGGAAACAGATCTAGGGGACAGGGAGGCGGTGCGCGCCGGGCCCTGAGCTAGGAGAAGGCTCCTGGGACACAGCTGCCAGGAGCACTCCGAGCTCTGGTTTCCTCTGGAAGAGCGATTAGGGCGTCCTGCACCGGTTCCTTTTCACCAGACACCTTCCAAGTCCCTTCAGACAAGCTTGAGCCACAGAGGCGCCGTCCTTTCTCCGAGGCTCTGTGAGCAGGCTAGCCCCTCTCCCACCCGCCATCCAGGGCAGTGGAGGGGCACAGGGTTCTTTTTGTGGGGGCTGCATTCAAAATCCTTCCTCCTTAGTACGTTGTAGTTCCTTGCACATCTTGCGATGGTTTTATAAAAGTCTCTACTTCGCACAGAAGGAATTTAGATTAATCAAGAGCACCCGGCCGCCTTTTCTCCCAAACATATCTATTTCTTTTTTATGTGGTTCTATAATACCTGCGAATGTTGTTGCTGAGGCCACGAAAAGCTGATCTAGCGCAGGTGGGTTTTATTTTCTTTTTTGAAGTTTTTATTTCGGTGTATCTGAAAATCCTTTCGACGAAACAGCCTCCCGAGATAACGATAATTTTATAGTTTTTTAAAAAAGGATTTTCAATAGAAAATAACTTGTGGGAATCTTCTCCTGTCTTTGTCAAAAACAGATGGAAAGTGTCTCAAACACATATTTCTCTAGGAAAGTTTGGATTGGCCTGAGTACTAAATGCTACAGTGGGGTAATACATTAATTCTGGTTTTTGCTGCCTAAATAATGAGCTTCCATTAGTTATTTCCATTTATGCTTTACCTCATTCATGGTTTACAGCACATTTGAAATAAGAACAAACAGATGAGGAATGTCATCTTTTTAAAAACACACACATTGAGCCTTGTTTAAGGAAAATGTCACTGGAATGATCATGAGGACTGCCCTCCAGAAAATTACTGAAAACAAATACTAGTAGATATGATGCTGCTAGAGTTTAGTAGAAACCTTTAAAATTCATTAAAAAATAATTGCACTCCTCAATACTTAGAGAACCAGTCATAGGTAACCATCGAAGATTATAGAAAAATGAAATGCAATACATGTAATAAGTAAAATCAGTGCTAAGAACTTGTTTGGAAAAAAGCCCTTCAAAATGTAATCGATAATTCCACAGTTAGTCGGAGAGCCGATGATCTATACCGAGCCTGTTTATTTTTATTTTTACGTACTGGACTGTAAGTGAGTAGTTCAGACTAGTTAGTTTCTTTAAACAGATACTCTAAAAGAACAGAAGAGAAACACGGACATTTTTTATACTGGAATGATTCAGGACACACCTTGGTGTTAGGCAAACATCTTGTCATTCTTTTTGTTTTTAACTCATTATTCCCTATAAGCATCAATGCAATCGTAACTGCAAATAAATTGCGATTTATTTGCAGCATTTCTAAGAAGCATTTATTATATGCATCAGCAAAAAATTTCTAGACATTTCAGTAAATTGTATGTGATTTTAATGTTTGATGTGGGATGTTTTCATGCATATGAAGGAAACTGTGTCTAGACTAACAGCAACAGCAGCACGAAGCCTAAACTGTCCTTTGATAGGAAGAGACACGTAAGAGACGGTGGAGCGTGGCTGGTGCTGATGGCTGTCCTGCCTGTCTTCTTTGGCCTGGCATTCAGAGGCGTAATTAGACAATCAATCGGGTGTCTTTGGCCAGTCAGTTGGATTCATCTAATGGAAAAATCTCAAAAGGAGTTTTTAGTATTGTCATGGAATGCCTGAGCCTTCGGAGCAGGGTCTGGGCCACCGGGCTTGGAGGGTGGGGGAAGGCGACCATTACTTATCAGACCTTCATCTTGTTCCCTGCTGTGCAGTTAAAGAAAACTTCTCTAACTTCTGCAAAGTGTGCAGAAAGATTTTCAACAGGTTACCTTACACAGCAAACTCTTTTTTCTGAGAAATTTCACCTACTTTGAAGAAATTGCATGACCCCCTTCACTATCTGATATACATTAGCCTTTTCCTCCCTCCTGAAAATGTACTTCTCAAAGGTGTTAACTACTGTATTCTGGGTACTAGAAAATCCGTTCTTCTTGGAGAAGAACAGAAATGCAGAATTCCAGTGGAGCTTCTGCTTGCTTAGAAGAAACAGAATGAAAGGTGGAGCTCCCTGGAGTATAAGCAACGTTTTGTTACAAAATACCCATCAATAAGATCTGATGTAGGGATTTGACCTGTCAATGTGCGTCTCGTCCCCTTCAATGCCAGCAGTCCTTCCTGCGTCAGGGGAGTCTTGCTCCTTGTCTTGCTGGAGAGGCACTTCCTCGGACTTCAGCGGCCGTTGGGGTCATTTGAGATATAATTCTTCATTGAAGTTTTCTGAAACTCATATTTTCAGACAGATCTTGAGCTGAACCATGTTTCCATCATCCTTGCTTTACTCTCTACTGGGTAGACGGCACAGTTGCTGGATTCCTTTTGCCTGGCCAAAAAAAAAAAAAAAAATTAAAGAAAAAAACCACACACATAAAGTAAACTCTTTCTGAGCGGAGCACTATAACTCATAACTTTAGTTTAAATCTGGGCTTAAAAAAAACAAATATTTTAATAAGCCAATTTTAAAGGCTGAACTTTTATGACAGTTCTTAAGCTTAGCATTTATATTAATCTGTTCTCACTGGTGTTTTTAAGAACCCTGTGAATGCTGGAATGTCTGTGTATGTTTGTGTCTTTTCCTGGGAAAGGATAAATGTGCTGCAAAAAGCAAACCAAATACAGAACTCTCTGCTAGCAGAGCTCACAAACGAGGCAAGAAAATTCAAAGAAGAGATGAGTAAGTTACTGTAGCCAAGGAGTGGAAAGCCGTAGAGGAGAAACAGAATCTGCTAGATACGGACATGGATGTTTTCGAAGGAAAGCCAAGATGAAGCACTAAAAACAGAAACTGATTAAAAGATATTCCACACGGTCACCTGAGTCTACATGTGACAAAACTACATAGCGCTAAACGCACACGCGCGCACAAACACGGGTGCACACACACACGTGCACACACACACGTGCACGCACACACACGCACACACACGCAAGCACGAGTGCATGCAAAACTGGTGGAATCTGAATAAGGTCTGGGTCCGATATTGACACGTTCCCTGCTTATGATAATTCTACCGTTTTGCAAGATGTCATCGCTGGAGAAAGGATTGAAGATATGAGAATCTGTATAATATTTCTTGCAACTTCATGTGATTATCTCAAAATTAAAATAATAAACATATTCCACGAAATAGTAAATCTCTATATTTAGATAAGCAAATAACCTAAGAAATTACTACTAAGCTTTATCTCAGAGTAATAAACTAAAAATATGACTTGAGCAAAACTCCACACTTTTTTTTTCTGATGGTATTTGAGGAATCTCAATATATTTCCAGTATGTAACTCATTAGAAGTGGTTGTTTATAGGTCTTAAATAAAGAGTTGGATTCCAGAAATATGAAAGGAGAAATACCAATTATAATAGCACACATTTATTCTGATACTAATAAATGAAATATTTTACAAAGAAATTTTGGGAAATATCTACCTTAAACCAGTTCCCTGTGTTACAGTTGCTTTTTAAGATACTAATTCTATATTAACTTTCTTTAAGCATACACACAGAATTCTAAAGCCAGCGACTTATAAAAATTATTCACCAAGAAGTACAGAGATTGAAGTTTTAGCATTTGGAGCCATATGCAGTGAGAGGGAGAGGACGTAGCAGAGGAGACACATACACAGACACACACACAGACGCGCACACACACACACACACAGAGGAGCTCAAACCCTAAGCCCAGTTATAGTTATTTTAAATTAATAATTGTTTTAGAAACATATTTTGTCTTTTTGTTTGGTAGAAAACCTTTGAATGAGTTTAGTGATATTAAACTCCGCCTTACCTGAATGCTGATTTCCAAGTGAGAGCTGTAGCATTAAGAAGGTGAGTTTTACGCTGCTATAAACTGAGGCACAGGGGGATTCTCTTCTGGGATGATTAACGCTTGTCACTTCAAAAGCAGACTTGGATCCGAAATCGGAAAAGCCAGCGTGTAACTTGATTCCAACATGAGGGAAGTTTTTTAGTGTTTAGTTCAAAATAGAGTCATTTTGAACCCAAACGGTATGGGACATGCTTCAGATACCTGGGTTATTTCATCCACACTGCAGTGTTTAGAATAACAGGACGACCCTGTGATCGTGAGGATGAGAGAGCGTGACTGTGCAAGCCGACTGCAGGCTCTGCCAGGGCTGCCACTACTGAGCACTTTCCACCATAATATCGTTTTCCTCTGTTATTCGGCCTGGGAAAGACGCAGATGACCCAGCTTCTGTCGAAGCCTCATGTAAAACTGTAATTCGACTTCTCAGATCCTAAGAGCGATGCCTTTAAAACTGGACACATCTTTCTTTAGTTCAGGGTTTTCCCTTCACTGAAATGAAAGACAGGGCTGAACTCAAAGAGCTTTCAGTTATCCAATTCAGTTATCCTGGAAAATACTCCTGTCTTTTTCGTTCACATTCTGCCTTTAACAGAATATCCATCAGCATCTCCTGGGGGGAAATGGGAGATTTCGTTCTGTGGTCTGGCATCAGGTTCCTGTTTCTCACAGTCTGATTTGATGGGCAGTTCACCTCTGTGTTTCTGGATGTGCAGCTCTGGTGTGTGACTGACAGAAAAGATTTGGGCAAAGCCCTGGGTTTTGGTTGACCTTCCACCTTGACCAAACATCACACCCCACCCTGTGGCTGAGGTTTGTGCTGTGGTCACAGCAGAACCGTTCCGGAACGCCAGGCAGAGCGGCTCCTCCCCAGGCGAGGTGAGGGCAGCTTTTTAGCCTCTTGCTGTGAGAGGGGAGGGTGAGAGATCCTGTTGCTGTCTTCCCCGTGGAGAAAAACATGTTGAAACCTTTATCGTTACTACTGTTTTCTATTGCTATACAGTCAAAATGCCACCGTAGCGTTCTGTTAAGTCTCTGCAAGTAGACGCCCCTGAAGGGTTGAGGGATTTCGGCCTGCTTCTGAGGTGGGGCTCCATGAAGGACAGCCTGGAGTACGGACGACCCCCTAAAAGAAAGCACAGGCCAGTCCTGTACAGTCGCGAGCTCTGCTGCCACGCGGCGTTGTCTGTCCTACTTTGAATTAGCGTTCCGTCTGTGAAAATGCAAGCAGCCAGTGTTTTCTTTTCATCATGAGATCCAGAAGCACGGTTTTCTTTCCCTCATCTCCGCTCTGAGTGGTTCCTGTGACCGGTGCGCAGAGGGCTTGGAGCCGCAAGCTGGCTGCCTGCGTTGACTCCCAGGACCTCTTACTGCTTCATTTCCACGACCCTGGCTTTTAACTGCACAGAGGAGTGCGCAGGCGTGAGCTGGCCTGCAGGCTTGGCAAAACCTATACCGACTGAGTCCCTTCCGGAAAGTTTGTGTGAACCTTAAATCTCAGTCTAAGGAGATTGTTTTGTCTTGATAAATAACAGAATAAGGCCGTTATCATTTCCTTGGGAAATGCCTAAAATGCTGCAAACTGGAAGTAGAGGGAAAGGAGGAGGCGAAGGCATCCAGACGTCTCTGTCTACATCTTTGGAGCTGATTGGGGAACAGCATCTTCATTGAGGATTAATTTTCCTGAAATCAAATAATCCCCAACTGTGTACTACAGAGATCCTGGTTTCTAACTAGTTGACATCTTTGGAACATGCCCTGCTGCCTGCTTTTCTCTTTCATGATCATCTGCATGTGTAGCTGGGAAGCTAAGAGAGAAATGTGAACATTTCACGTTATTTTTTCTGTCTGGTGAGTATTTCTTCTCCAGCAAGTCTCTCCTACTGCTTCCCGCAACCCAGCATATGCTCTTATACATTCTTTAGCCAAAACAGTGTCTTTTAAAAAATGATTAACTGAAGTCCACGTGAGCTTTCACTGTGGCTCACGCCTGTAATCCCAGCACTTTGGGAGGCTGAGGCAGGTGGATCACGAGGTCAAGAGATCGAGACCATCCTGGTCAACATGGTGAAACCCCATCTCTGCTAAAAATACAAAAAAAAAAAATTAGCCAGGCATGGTGGTGCGTGCCTGTAATCCCAGCTACTCGGGAGTCTGAGGCAGGAGAATTGCCTGAACCCAGGAGGTGGAGGTTGCGGTGAGCCGAGATCACGCCATTGCACTCCAGCCTGGGTGACAAGAGCAAAACTCCGTTTCAAAAAAAAAAAAAAAAAGAAAAGAAGAAAAGAAAAAATAAAAAAGTAACAGAGGAAGAAGAATAAGCTCACCACCAGGTCCCGTGACAGCTCAGTCTCTCGTGGAGGGCAAATACGGAATGACCGGGGACCTTCTAAGCGGAGTGCGTCTAGGGGCTCCGGAAGCCTCGTGCAGCCGTAGGCATGTGCTCAGTACCCACCTCAGTGTGTGCTTGGCAATTTCCTCTCCTTTGTGGGCTTGCGTTGCTATTTTCTGAAAGTACTATTTCACTCATCCTAGAACAGGAGTGCCCTAATCAGATATCTGTACCCTACGGATCCCAAGGTGCTCTGTTTTCGTTGATTTCTCTCATGCAGAATGACCTGTTTCAGTGATCCCCAAACACCCTGGGGGCCGAGCGGTGGCTGTGGCAGAGGGGGTGCATCCAGGACTGGCATTTTATGGTCCCCGAGGTAGGGCTGGGAGAGACCTTATCTTGAGGACCCGTTAACAGGAAGGGTCCATGTGGCCCATGCGAGCCGGCAGCATTGGAAGGGTAGAATTCACTGAAGGGCATTTTACTGGATGTTAAATTATTGCTGATTCCAAACCTTTCTTTCAGGCAATTTCTTTTTGAGAATAGAGATTTCCTTCTCATTAAACAACAAGCAAACGATGAGCACAGTTCCTCACCTCGCTGCTCATCTCAGTGTGGCTCCTTGTTTTACTTCAGTTCACGAGTGAATGTCGTGTAATCTCATTGTGGAACAACGCAGTCTCCAGGTGCGTCCCCAGCAACTCTGTGGACAGTAATCTATCATTCATCATTTATAACATGGAGAAGGTTGTTTTTTCATGAATGACAAAGTAAAAGACAAGATTAGGATGTGAATAGGCCAAGTGATACAGAAAGAATTTCTCGAGGGATCAGGGCCGTGGAGGGGATTCGGGTCCCCTAAGAACAGGTCCGTTCTGTATTTATCACCATGTTTGGTTGGGACCATGTGCCTCTCTCTGCTGCTGGCCGAGGGAGACCTAGCACCTCTTTCTTAGTGTCCCTCAGAGACCTAGAAGACAGTGGTTTTTCCAAAAAAGCACCCTTCCTGCCATTCCCAGAAAAATATCACTGTAAAAATCCAGCAGGCCCTCCACACTGCCGCAATAGAGGGAGGCTGTCCCAGACACAGTGACTGGAAAAGAACCTCAGGTGCTTCCCCCACTGTTTGCTCTGAGGCATCAACATGGCTCAGCAAAGTGCGTCAAAGAAGCCCCAGAGGAGGCCCTGCCTCTGAGGGGCCTGTGACAATCGCAGGCTGCTGTGACAATGGCAATCTGCTTCAGATGCCAGAGAAAGCGGAGGTCCCACGAGGAGGGTGGTCAGGGGGCCATCTGCTGTGCCTGGGGTCGGGGACTGCCGGAGGGGGCTTGGGTTGGCCTGGAGCTGTTCAGGTGAGGGCACTCTGGGTGTGGTGCCCCTGCCTGACGGGAGGGCCCTCCTGTGACAGAGGAGGGAGCAAGAGGAAGGAGGCTGCTGGCTGTTTGCAGGCAGTCGCTCCAGCACCCTGGCCCTTCCCTGGTCCCTGAGGCCGGGTCGGCCTTGAAGCTCTTCGCTGAGGCTCAAGTCACCCATCAGGTCGTGCTGATGGATGTCTGAGCGTGAGCCCAGCACAGCTCAGTGTTTGCCAAGGTTAAGGAAAGGAAGTGGCAACTCAGCATTGATTTCCTCCCTCTGGATCTAATAGCGATAGATCCAGCCGTGCAGTCAGGTACCACTTTAAAAGGCCCGGCTCATCTACAGACGGCTTCCAGGAGGAGATCACACCAGGCTGCTGCCGAGGTTCGCAGAGGAAGCAGAACCAGCCGTGTCTTCGCGGAGAGAAGCCAAACGACCACCTTGTCTATCTCGTAAAGCATCCTTCTGCTTGAGTGTCAGAGCTCTTTGAACAGCGATAAAACATTACATTGAGGCTGGGCGCAGTGGCTTACACCTGCAATCCCAGCACTTTGGGAGGCAGAGGCGGGCAGATCACCTAAGGTCAGGAGTTCGAAACCAGCCTGGCCAACATGGTGAAACCCTGTCTCTACTAAAAATGCAAAAATTAGCCAGTGTGGTGGCACATGGCTGTAATCCTAGCTACTCAGGAGGCTGAGGCAGGAGAATCTCTTGAACCCTAGAGGCGGAGGTTGCAGTGAGCCGAGATCCTGCCGCTGCACTCCAGCCTGGGCGACAAAGCAAGACTCCGTCAGCTGGACAATTCGTTTGTGTTGTATTATTTCCTGAAAGTTGCGAATATTGTTCAATGTTAATTATGTAATTTTACTTTTTCCGAGCAGAAAGAGGAAAAGGGAGAGTGAGGAGACAGACAGCGAAGCTGGCGTGCATTTCTGCCTCCCCGGGCGCACCCACGGGGCTTTCTCCTACTTTGTTCGTCACAATGGGAAACCATAATTAACCAATTCTAAGAACTTTGAAATGCTTGTGACTCTGTGTGATCAGTGTGACTCTCTACAACAGATTTTGCAATGAGTTTAAGTCACTGTTTCTGGAATAAATCATATGTGACTCTTCCCTTTAGTAAACTTTTGACGTGGTATTTTTCTAATTTGGGAAATTGTAATTAGGCAGAAACCAAAGCCTACTGACTCTGTGAGACGCAGGCTCGCTCCCCAAGCGAATCTCTTGGGCAGAACCCAGTGTAGTGTCTGGGGTGTCCACAGCCAAGAATGAGGCTTGACTGAAGTTAAGCAAGGCATGGGAACACTTTTCTGCTCGCTGCCTTTCGAGCTCCCATATGGCCCTAGGCAAGTTGTGGCCTCTCTGTGCCTCAGTTTCCCCATCTGTGAAGTCATGGACTAAGTTTCGGGTAGCCCTCTGACTACCAGGATTCTAAGAGCCAGTAGGACCCGGTCATCCCACTGTTAGGTGTATACCCCAAAACCTTGAAAACAGGTGTTCAAACAAAAGATTATACATGAACATTCACAGCAATATTTTCACAATAGTCAAAGGAATCTAATTCAGTCATGAAAACAAATGAGGTCAGGCGCAGTGGCTCACGCCTGTAATCCCAGCACTTCGGGAGGCCGGGAGGTGGGGTCAGATCACCTGAGATCAGGAGTTCGAGACCAGCCTGGCCAACATGGTGAAACCCCATCTCTACTAAAGTTACAAAATTTAGCTGGGTGTGCTGGCCAGTGCCTGTATTCCCAGCTACTCGGGAAGCTGAGGCAGGAGAATCACTTGAACCTGGGAGGCGGAGGTTGCAGAGAGCCGAGACCTCACCGTTGCACTCCAGCCTGGGCAACAAGAGTGAGACTGTCTGAAAGAAAAGTGAAGTATGATACGCGCTACAGCGTGGATGCGCCTTGGAAACATTACGCTAAGCTCAAGAAGCCAGATGACTACATCGTGATATTTGGGATTTCATTTACATGAAATGTCCAAAATAAGCAAATCCATACATACAAAAAGGAGACTGGAGGCTTCTCCGGATTCACGGGATGGGTGTGGGGGTTGAGTGCTGAACAGGTGTGGAATTTCTGTTCGGAATAGTACAGAAGGTTCTGGAACTAGATAGTGGTGATGCTTTCACAGAAGGTGAATGCACTTAATTCTACTGTACTTTAAAAGTTCAAATGATAAATTTTATATGTATCTTACTACCATCACCAAAAAAAAAAAAAATCCTACCTCCCTGACCTGCACAGCTCCGGCAACTGAGGTGCTCCTTTGGGGGAGGAGGGGCTCATGGCTAAGCGTTCACCCTGCCCTGACTTTTCAGAGACGTTATCTAGTTCATCCTCCTGCATCGCTGCTTATCTGACTATTCTAGCTGTGCCTGGGGACATTTTCCTTTTGACATCCAGTTCTTAATGTGTTTACTCACACACGTGCGCACACACCCCCCCACACACACCCCCACACGCACACACACACACCCCCACATGCACACACCCCCACACGCACACC
>CM052653.1:2461480-2484846 GCA_028533165.1 Leontopithecus rosalia | reverse complement strand
AGAAACTTCTGTGAGTTAAAAGAACATGTTGTAGCCCAATGTAAAGAAACTAAGAACTTTGAAAAAAGGTTTGACGAAATCCTAATGAGAATAGACAATTTAGAGAGGAATATAAGTGAATTAATGGAACTGAAGAATACAATATGGGAACTCTGAGAAGTATGCACAGGTTTGAACACTCGAATTGATCAAACAGAAGAAGGATATCAGAGGTAGAAGTCCAACTTAATGAAATAAAACGAGAAGACAAGAATAGAGAAAAAAGGATAAAAAGGAATGAGCAAAGTCTCCAAGAAATGTGGGACTATGTGAAAAGACCTAGTTTACGTTTGATAGGTGTACCTGAATGCGACGGAGAGAATGAATCCAAGCTGGAAAATATTCTTCAGGATATTATTCAGGAAAACTTTCCCAACCTATCAAGGCAGGACAATATTCAAGCTCAGGTAATACAGAGAACACCACAAAGACATTCCTCAAGAAGAGCAACCCCAAGGCACGTAATCGTTAGATTCACCAGGGTTGAAGCGAAGGAGAGAATACTAAAGGCAGCCAGAGAGAAAGGTCAGGTTACCCACAAAGGGAAGCTTATCAGACTTACAGCAGATCTCTCAGCAGAAATCCTACAAGCCAGAAGAGAGTGGGGGCCAATATTCAACATCCTTAAAGAAAAGAACTTTCAGCCCAGAATTTCATATCCAGCCAAACTAAGCTTCACAACTGAAGGAAAAATAAAATCTTTTATGAACTCAAGCAAGTACTCAGAGATTTTATTACCACCAGGCCGGCTTTACAAGAGCTTCTGAAAGAAGCATTACACATAGAAAGAAACAACCAGTATTAGCCTTTCTAAAAATATACCAAAAAGTAAAGAGCATCAACATAAAGAAGAATTTACATCAACGAATGGATAAAACAGCCAGTTAACATCAAATGGCAGTAACCCTAAATTTAAATAGACTAAATCCCCCAATCAAAAGATACAGCCAAAACCCAACAGTATGCTGCATCCAGATGCATTTCCCATGCAAGGATACACAAAGACTTAAAACAAAGGGATGGAGAAAGATTTACCAACCAAATGAAGAGCAAAAATAAATAAATAAATACAAAGCAGGAGTTGCAATTCTTGCATCTGATAAAATAGATTTCAAAGCAGCAAAGATATAGTGGTAAAATGATCAATGCAACAATAAGAGCTAACGACCCTAACACCCAGATACATAAGACCTATAAAGAGACTTAGACTCAAAGAGACAGAAACTTAATAAGGATATCCAGGACTCGAACTCAGATCCGGAACAAGTAAACTTAATAAATATTTATAGAGCTCTCCACTTTAAATACACAAAATATACATTCTTGTCAATACCACATCACACTTACTCATAGGTTTAAATGAAATATTGATCAGCCATTATTAATACCCATTTTTTAGAATAAAGCAACATTTCCATTCTCTCTCCCTCTTTTTCTTCCTCTTTCTTCCTCTCCTTCACTCCTTTTTTTCTTTCCTTCTCTCCTTAAAAAAAAAAATTCTGCCACCAGAAGTTTGAGAAAATCCACTTCTGAAGCCATCAATTTGTGGGTGTTTGGTGCAGCAGCCACAAAAAATGAATACAGCCCCCGAAAGTGACAGCAAAGAAGGAGAGACATGTGAATGCACAGGAGAGAGGATGGGCGGCACAGGAGAGAGGGATGGGTGGCTCATGGACGGGAGGCCTCTGCAGGGTCCTGGAAGTTGAGCAGGATGGGTGGGCAGTCCCTCGGCTGAACTGCAAAAGGGCAACTGCAGCAGGGATCCACCTGCAGGTCCAGCTTCCCCGACTCAGGCTTCCCTGCCTCCAGGGTTCAAGCGATTCTTCTGCCTCAGCCTCCCAAGTAGTTGGGATTACAGGCGACTGCCACCACTCCCAGTTAATTGTTTGTATTCTTCAGTAGAGATGGGGGTTCACCTTGTTGGCCAGGCTGGTCTTGAACTCCCGACCTCAGGTAATCTGCCCGCTTTGGCCTCCCAAAGTGCTGGGATTACAGACATGATCCACCCTACTATAGCATAAGTGTGTTATTTTAAAATGTGAAGGTGAGTACCAGCAGAATAGATAAAAACGCTGAAACAGCCCAGGGACGTGGAAGAGGAGAGACGGAATGGAGGGTTTGGATTCCATTTTAAGCTTGCTATTATTTTAGGATAGATAAGTCATAGGTAGACAGATAATAGGTAGGTAGGTAGATATTTAGATAGATTCATCTGAGATTAGAAGCTTAAACTTAAAAATTACACCATAGTGAACAGGGAACACTTCTGCGTCGCCGGTGGGAATGTAAGCCAGCACAGCCGCTGTGAATAACAGTGTGCAGATTCCTTAAAGAACTGAAAGCGGAACTACCATTTGATCCAGCAGTCCCGCTACTGGGGATCTTTCCAGAGGAAACGAAGTCATTGTTCAAAAAAGACACGTGCACACGCATGTTTATAGCAGCACAATTCACAACTGCAAAACCGTGGAACCAACCCAGATGCCCACCGATCATCAAGAGTATTAAAAACCGTGGTACGTGTATGCACACTCTGGGATATATGGGATACTATGCAGCAGTGAAAAGGAGTGAATTAACAGCATTTGCAGTGACCTGAATGACATGGGAGGCCGTTATTCTAAGAGAAGTAACTCAGGAACCAAAAACCAAACATCGTATCTTCTCACTGAAATGTGGGAGCTAAGCTCTGAGGACGCAGAGGCGTGAGAAGGATACAGTGGACTCTGGGGACCCGGGGAAAGAGTGGGGGGGGTGAGGCATAAAAGACAGCAAATATGCTGCAGTGTATACTGCTCGGTGATGGGTGCACCCCAACTCACAAATCAGCACTTAAGAGCTTAGGCCGGGCGCGGTGGCTCATGCCTGTAATCCCAGCACTTTGGGAGGCCGAGGCGGGTGGATCAAGAGGTCAGGTGTTAGAGTCCAGCCTGGCCAACGTGTTGAAACCCTGTGTCTACTAAAAATACAAAAAAATTAGCTAGTGTGGTGACACCTGTAATCCCAGCTACTCTGGAGGCTGAGGCAGGAGAATTGTTTGATCACAGGAGGCAGAGTTTGTGGTGAGCGGAGATCGCGCCACTGCACTCCAGCCTGGGCAATAGAGCAAGACTCTGTCTCAAAACAAACAAACTGAAACTGTGGTCTGAAAACTTGTTGAAATATGGATAGAGGCAGGTATCATGCGGGTCACTGGAAGCATTTTCCGAAAGGCACAGCCCACATCCCTCTTGGCCTCCAGGACTGACAAAGCCAGGATCCCCATTCCAGGAGGACACGCATCACAGAAAAGGCACCAAATAAAACACGTACCTGGCAGGTACCAGTGTTCATCCCGCACTAACTGGGACAGAGCGCCAGGCAGCCCATCTTCCCACAGGGGCTTCAGTTCTTACAAAAGAAATAGGACCTGTTGGATTAACTCCTCCCAAACTGAGCATACATAGCAAGCATTCATACTGGAGAATTCTCCACCAGGAACACTTGGGCCAAGGATTTATCTTCCAACAGGGACCCCCCCTTCCCATCTTCTTGGCTTAGCCTGTGGCTGCACGTATCTTCAACCTGCGTTTTAGTTACCCCTCTGCACCACTCAGTCTGCTTCAATATCCCCTTTGTGACATCATCTCCACCTTGAACTGTGGTGCTAGAGAAGCGAAACACTGTGGTTCTCTCCTCCCCCATCTGAAGGGGAGCTGGGAGGGCTGGACCTGCCGTCTTCAGGGGCTCTGAGAAGTCCTGGCTCTGTGAGCCACAAGCTGTCCAAGCTTCTAGAGCAGTAGAGTGGAAATGCGCAGGAAATGTGCAAAGGGAGAGTGCTCTGTGCTCTCTGCTCCCCTTCCCCACCTGGGGGTGGTGGGTTCTGCCTTCGCTGGCTCAGTGTCTGGACTTGCACCGCCAGGACTCAGGGCTGGTGAAGAGATGAAGATGCAGAGGTAGGGACAGGGTGAGGACTGGAAGTGGCGGAGAAGAAGGAAGAATGAGACAGGACAGGAGCAAAGTGGGAGGCAGAAGGACATGCAGGAGCACTGGGGGCTGGGGTAGCTCTGGGCTCAAGGCTGAGTGAGGGGACCAGAGTTTGCAGGGAGAGTCACTGCAGGGAGAGGGACATGCTAACATCTTTGCTGCATGTTCAGAGTGCACCTTCCTCCCACAAGCCTCTTGGGACTTCAGTAAAGATTTGAGTTATTGGGGCTGCTCTGCCTATGGACTATTCTTTCATTCCTTTACTTTCTTAATAAACTTGTTTTCACTTAAAAAAGATTTGAATTATTTTGGCATTAGATGGTGTGATGTTTAATTTTATGGTCAGCTTGACTGGGCCACGGTGCTAAGATATTTGTTCAAACATTTCTCTGGAAGCTCCTGTGAAGGTGTTTCTGGATGAGACTGGCATGCAAGTAAAGCAGGTGGCCCTTGTCACAGGGGGTGGGCCTCACCCAATCAGTGGAAGGCCTGCACAGAACAAAGAAATTGACCTCTCCTGAGCAAGAAAGAATTCCGCCTCCAGACTGCCTCAAGCCTCAGACTGTGACGGGGGCTCCTTCCCAGGTCTCCAGCCTGCTGGGCCACCCTGCAGAGTTTGGACCTGCCAGTGCGAGTCTGTGATTCCTTAAAATCACTCTCTTCCAACATGTGCGCCTAGAGTGGCTCTGCCTCTCTGGAGAACATGAACAAGCACAGGCTGTGTCTTCATGAGGAGGTAAATCCTGTAGTAGAGGGACCCCTGGAAGGGACAGGTGGGTGCTAAGCGGGAAGCACCCACAAGGGGATACGATTGATGTCTATCCTGGGGCCTGGGAGCACCCTGGGGAGCCACAGTCTGGGCTGGGACCGACGGAAGGCAGTTTGGGAATCCGTGACCCACACAGAAAACAATGGGTAAGAATAAAAGCAAGAGATAAACTGCGTGCAAGAAGAAAGAGACGAAGCTTCTTACGAGAAGAAAAATGCAAACAACCAGTGAAAAAAATACCCACCTCCCGAGGTCAGTCTCAGCTCCTGCCTGCCCTGGCCTCGGCCTCTGCCTTGATGATGCATGGGGCTCACAGCACCTTCCTCCAGGACGAGTTGGGGCAAGGCATGGATACGCTCTGCATGGGTACAGTACCCAGGAGGTGCCTAGACATGGGTGTGGTTGCTGCTGGCCATGGAAAGGGTAGCCTGACCACGTCCCCCTCTCCACTTGGCTTCCTCCTCCATAGGCCATTGGGGTGGGCTGGGGGTCCTGCAGGAGCCATCAGGTCTGTGATGGGCTAAAGTGTGTCGCCCTGAAATTCACACATTGAAGTCCTAATCCCCAGTGCCTCAGAAGGAGGCTTTGTCTGGAGAGAGGGACTCCACAGAGGTCACTGAATTAAAGTGAGGTTATTAGAGAGGGCACTGATCCAAAAGGCCTGGTGGCCTCATAAAGAGATGTGGGGACAGGGCAGGCACACGTAGAGGGAAGAGGAGGTGAAGGACACCAGAAGAGCCAGCACTTGCATGCCCAGGAGAGAGGCCTGGGTCAGAGCCCTCTGCCTCCCACAGCCTGGAAAGGACCCAGCCCCACCCACACTGTGATCTCCAGCTTCAGCCTCCACAGCTAGACAGGATCAGTTTCTGTGGCCTGAACCCCCCGACCCTCGGGGCCTCATTGCAGCAGCCTTAGGAAGCAGATACAAAGCTGTCACACTCCCTGGCCACACCTGCTCTGGGAACCACATGAGCAGTACAGAAAACTGTACAGAGGAACTGTGGGGCCTCTTTGACGTCCCGATATTGCAAATCCCTGAAGCAGAGTGACAGTCCCTGCTGCCTGTGCCCAGCTCTGGCCTCCCTGGCTGGGGAGGATGGGAAGGTGCCAGCGATGAAGACAGCGGTGACACCATGAGGCCCATGATGGTGACAATTTGATGACTAGGCAGAAAGGCCGTTTCCCATCCTCCCTGCTGGCACTCAGCATGGAGTAAAACCATGCACAGGCACAGAGGAGGGCAGCCCGGACCGCCACCTCCTCCTGTCACCTGTTTCCCTCCCCACCTGTCTGCAGGAGCAGGGGGGCAAGGCCATGCACCCTCACTTTGAGTATGTCCTCTGTGGAGACTTGGAGATGGAGAGACAAGAGGGTCCCGGGCTAATGGCAGATGACACCCTAGAGATGGGCCAGCTTCCAGGAATGCTGTGTCCAGCCCAGGACACTGTCTGATGTCCCTTTTAAAAGGACAATGTGATTGGGCGTGGTGGTGCACATCTGTAATCACAGCACTTTGGGAGGCTGAGAAGGGTGCATGGCTTGGGCTCAGGAGTTTGAGACCAGCCTGGGCAACAGGGCAAAAGCCCATCTCTACAAACACAACAACAATAAGAGTAATAGCCAAGTGTGCTGGTGCACACCTGCAGTCCCAGCTACTCAGGAGGCTGAGGTGAGAGGATTGCCAGGATGGGAGGTAGACGCTGCAGTGAGCTGAGATGGTGCCACTGTACTCCAGCCTGGGTGACAGAGCAAGACGCTGTCTCAAAAATAAATAAGATAAATATAAGTAAAAGAACAATGCTCCTCTTAGAGCAAAAACAACCCAAAAATAGGCACAAATATTCTACGCTGGGCTTCGACTTAAAAATGCTCTCCTGGGGACAGAGCGCCGTCACCCACACCCACCTGCAGACTCCCCACTCCACAAGTCTTCTGGGAAGTTCTGTGCTGTTTGGGAGTTTTCGGGGTGGGGGTGATGAAATTAGCAATTTGACCCTCTCCCACCGAGTCTAATGCAGCTCTGAAGGACCTCCGGCCATCCTGCCTGACTCCCCGGGCCCATCAGTCATCCAGATATACCAAGCTCAGAGCTTCACAATCGAGGCTTAATTTCAGAGAGAAAAAGGCGTGATTGCAGCCCCTGGAAACTCACTGACCCCGACATGCTGTGCTTAATGCAACCCAGAGGGGTGGGCGGGAGGGGCCCCACTTTCATTTCGAATCCGATACCGCCAGACCCAACAGGTCTTCAGGTACTTTTACTCTCAAAAGTGTTTCCCCAATCAGAATGCAGTAAATCGGGTCCATTTCCTTAGGCAAAAATGAAATTGAAAGGCATTTAGGAAATGCCAAGGCACTTTCGAAATCCCAAGATCTGAGGAGAAAGGAGGAGTTGAGGCTTTACATGTTGAAATCCCGGCCGTTCTAGAAGCATGTGCTGTGCAAGGCACACCTCTGACGGTCATCCCTGCTCTTCCTCGAGTGCGAGCCGCCCGTGTGGACGTGGATTCTTCTCTGCTGGCAGCGGCTCCCGGGATACCCCGGCGCCTTCGGAGTTTGCTGGGAGGGAGGAAGCGTCTGCGTCACGAGCCCTCTCTTTGAACTGGTTGCTGGATGTATCTTGCTTCCTGCTTCACAGTCCCGGTCCTGTTCTGTGGTCCCGGTCTGCCTAAAACGTTCTGTGCTAAAAGCTTTCCAGGCATAGTTCCACAGACACTGAGGCTCACAGCAGTGCCCGAGGTGGGCTTCGGTCAGGACACTCTTTCAGAGAGGTTGGCTGTGGAGCCCATCAATCCGTAAAAAAGGGAAAACAGGAGAAAAGCAGGTGGGGCTTGGCACCTAGCCCCACCCCCACTGTTTCAGCTGCCTGAAAACGCCAATTTTACTGCAGAGAAAGAAGCTTGGGAAGGGGGTGTGGACTTGACCTCGGTCACACAGCAAGATCATGGCAGAAAGCAGCAAAGACCCAAGGCCATCCAAAGCCAGGTCCCTGCTCCAAGGGAAGAACTGAGGAGAACACAGAGCCTGCCTAAGACGGGAGGCCAGGAGATCACAGTCCTTTGCAAACCCCTACTGCCTGCTATTCAAACATACCTTCTGGCCTCTCCATCACGCCCGGCCTGGCCCAGGCACAAGACAGTCAGCTCAACCCAGAATGATACTCGGCCCAGTCATGCTTCCCGGTCCCGCCCCTGTGACAGCAGCCGCTGCAGGCATGGACAGGGCCCAGTTCCTTAGCTCCTCGGTGGCTCTGGGTACCTGCAGCATTGCACACGTTGGCGAAGTGTCGGAGCAGCTACTTTTCCCTGCTTCCTGCCGTTCTGCCATTGGCAGCGTCCACGTGCTTTGTCCAGGTGTTTCCCAGTAACACTGTGGCGCCTACAGAGTCCACTGGGACAGGCTGCAGGTGGGCCCCAGAGAGCGTGGGGCAGACGGCCTCTGTGTAGCCGCCCTGGGAGAGGTAGGTGGGGAACTCCGTGCAGAGCCTGTGCGTCTCCCACTCTCGGGGCAGGGGACCAGCCGACCCATGGAGAGAGGAGCTCTCTCTTTGCCACGACAGCCTTGGCCAGGAGGGTGGCCGTGCCTGGCACCTGAGAGCCTCGGGGTGTTTGCAGGGCTCACAGCAAGGAGCCGGGGAACTGAGAGTCAAACCCAGCCAGTGCTGGTGAGCAGGGGCGCGGAGGGGAAGTGAGGCAAGCTCTCCCGGCCGGACTCCAGATCAAGGCCTTCCCTCTGAGCTGCGGCTGAAATGTTTGCTGCACTCCAAGCCATCGAGCAGCTGGGGCTAAGAGTAACAGGGTGGTTTGGGCACCGCTTCTGCTGAGTGCTGTCTATTCTTCAGTTGTCCTGCAGCCGAGGGTCGCAGCATGTGTCACACTGTGTTCCTGGGAGAAGCAGGAAGCCACTGTTGGAAATGTAATTCGGGGCTCAGTTTCCTCAGCTATAAAATAGGGGTTAAAAACCTCAATCCACCTTTCTTGTGGGTTTTTGTGACAATGAGTAGGATCATCTACCTGAAAACATTTTGTACAGGATCTGATTATTGATTTTGAGTAGAATAATCAGATTACGTGCAGCGTGCTTTGACACAGATTCCTGTACCTCTGCTTCCCAGCCCCCTCCGTGGTCCCCACCTTCCTTGTAGCCCCGTGTGCGGGGAGCGGCCCAGCAAATCTTCCCAGAGCCTCCCAGGCTGGGGTGTCAGGTGAGGCTGGACCTGCAGGGGATGGGCCTGTTTCTCCACGTGGAAGAAAGTCTGAAGGAGGAATGGAAATGGCAGCACGCTCCTCCGAGGTACACAGAAGACACTTTGCGGAGCTTAACATACAGTGAATAAAATAATCAGTGAATCCCACAGTCAATGAGCAGGACACTCTGCACAAAACCTGATTTGCGCAATGCACGTGAGGCGTCATCTGCCTGTCCCACCTTGGGCTTCACTCAGCCTAGGGCGACAGCTTGGAATGCACACATGATGTCACACCACTGCCCTGTTAACACGAGGCTGAGGGCTTTTGGTGTGTCTATTTGCTTTTAGCCATTTGATTCATTGTGAGGCGTGAGGACTAGTGTGTACAGGAGGAGCTGGGGTAAACGGCCCCCGCAACGCCGTACCCCGAACTCCTCCCTCCACACACACCTATTCCCACCCGTCAGTAACGACGTTCACGGAATGTTTTCTCTGCACATACCCCAACTCACAAATGTTCTTTCATTTCTGTTTCAAAACAGTGGGCGTGCTGTCAGCAGAAGCTCAGCGAAGCCACCGCACTCCATCCTCTGGTCTCCAGTGAGGGAAAGCAAGTTTCCGGTGGGGATGAGAAAGGGCACACACAGACGCCCCTAGCAGCCCCCACCTTCCCGTGGCCCCTTGCTTGGGAACAGCCCAGCAAACCTTTGCAGAGCCTCCTAGGAGCCAGATGAGGCTGAGGCTGGGACCCACAGGAGACAAGGCTTTCCAGGCGGATGACAGCCGGAACCAGGCAGGAGTGGGAATGGCAGAGTGCTCCTTGCAGGTGCTCCTTGGGGCCTCGCACAGAGGAATGTCTATCTCTTGGGCCTTCTGGGAGCGGCGTCCAGCTAAGCTCAGGGCCAAGGAACTTCACAGAACAAAACTGCCCCCACCCTGAGCTCAGAAAGGACCAAGGCCTTGTGCTGGGGGGCCGTAGTGTGCAGCGTCTTGGTCCTGGCTGAAGCTGGGGGAGGTGAGAGGAGCCTTGGAAGGACAGCCACATGCCCTGTCATTTCCCAGGCTCTGCATGGCTGGACATGGAGGATGGCCAGAGGCTGCTGCCTGCGTAGGTAGGCGCGTCATTTCTGATGGACGCGCCAGAGATAAGGCCCTCAAGACCTGAGCTCATGCCCTTCTTGTTCCTGGGTGCCATTGCCGCCACAGCGCCCTAAACAGAACCCTAAACAGATGTGTCCGATAAGCAGTGTGCAGAAGCCCCGGAGGAGGTACTGGTCTCGAACCTGGATCCCCACATGCTCACATCGGAGTGGAGTGCTCGAGCTTCCCACAAGGGTGGGGTGAAGTCTTTATTCGGCACACAGCACAGTGATTTTGCTCATCTGTGCGTTTTTCTTCGGACACGGCCTTTCCACACAGGATGTGACTTCTTTCCTTCTTAGTCTTGCTCCTTTAAAACTTGTTACTGCTTTAGTTTTGTTCAGATTTTGAAAACACATCATTTTGATGCCAAGATTAACAAATATGGCTCTTTATCATGTTGGAATTGACCCAACAATTCACAGATTAAAAAAAATAGTAAGACAAAGCGAATCACATTGGAAAAAATTGCACATTCTTTTCGGCAGATGGTCCTGCTGACCCCACGGGCCCAGTTCCTCCCACTGTCCATTCTTGGGAGTTGTAAGAATTAGTAAAAAACAAAACCAAAGCTCCTTGCCTTCATTTTTATGTCCTTTGTGCTGACAGTGTCTTCCTGCCACAGCCCTTCTGTGTAAACAGCCCAATCTCTGCACAGCCGCCCCGTCCCTCCCCATCGGCTGATTGGTGCAGGGTGGATGCTGGAACAGACCGCAGCCAACCGCTAAGCTGCCAAGGGCTGTGGCATGGGTGGCCTGGATCAAAAAGGTGAGCCGGCCAAGCAGAGTCCTCCGGGGGATTAGGAAACACAGAGGCTAAGCTCACTGGCTGTAAAAGCAGAGAGCAGGAGGATACCTATTCGGATTTAGCAGCAGGGGCAGGGGAGACTGCAGCACATAGCCCTCAACAAGCTGGGGAGATGAGGGACCAGGACCTGTGAGGACTGAGAGGGAGCAGGCTGGCAGAGGAGCCACGGGGAAGTGGAGACGGCCACACTGCCCTGGAGCAGGTGGAACGGGGAGTCACCCCGATCCCTGAGTGCCCCCTCCTTCCAGACCTTTCGTTTTATGGCACACAGCCTTGTCCAGCCATCGTTCCGGGCCTCTCTTGCATCCTCTCCACTGGCCCGTGTCCTGATTGTCCTTCACTAGCATGTCAGCTGTTTCTCATCATCTGCCCAGGGCTTCCTGGACACCTGTCATGGGATAGGACTCATCTCTTCTGGGGCGTGCCCATAGTGACAGCACAGGGGAGTTCACAGACCCTGGAGCAACTCTCCATCCATGGGACAGGAGCTGGAAGACAAATATTCCTCTTCCACATCGTAGAGAAGGGAACAATTCCAAGCCCATTGTCTGTGACTGCTCAGAGGGTCTTCTGCATAACTGAGCCCTCATTGCCAGCAATGGTGCCTGGCTCTGTGACACAGCCTTGGGTTAGCTTTCCCTTCTCCCTCTTTCATCTGCCCAGTCCACCTTGTCCCTTTTCCCCTGGGAACTTAAAAAATAAGCTATGTATATAAAAACTTTGCCAGCCGGGCACGGTGGCTCATGCCTGTAATCCCAGCAGTTTGGGAGGCTGAGGTGGGTGGGTGACGAGGTCAGGAGATCGAGACCATCCTGGCCAACATGGTGAAATACTAAAATACAAAAAATTAGCCAGGCGTGGTGGCGTGCTCCTGTGGTCTCACCCACTTGAGAGGCTGAGGCAGGAGAATCTCTTGAACCTAGGAGGTGAAGCTTGCACTAAACCAAGATCATGTCACTCTGCTTCAACCTGGCGATTGAGCAAGACTCTGTCTCAAAAGAAAAAACTTTGTCTAGGAAACTTCTTGAGGGGGAAGCCAAGCAATGGTACCTCTGTTATTGAGGTAACTTTAATGAATGTCTCTTATTTTGGACTTGCACCCAAAGTAACTCAATCTAGAAGGTCCTTTAAAAAGCATTTGAAACTTCTGCTTCCAGGAACATAGTAAATTAGGTTACTCAAATAAAATTCCTTCTGAAAACCAATTAAAATGCTGGAAAAAATGTTTTTAATTCTTAAAAGCAATGAAGAACAAATAAGATAGTAAGAAATAAACAGGCAAAACTATTTTTAAAGACGTAGGACCCAGATAAAAATGAAGACTGTTAAGCTGATAGTACTCCAAGGACATTTGAAGATCCAGGCAAAATTGGACTGCAGTAGCTTTGCTAGTCTACAGGTGCAGACACCTGTCAAGATGGGGAGTCTAATAAGAGACGTTCTTCACGTCGATCTGAGATCTCTCCCAGCTGGACCACTACATTCTCCATACAATACCCAGGAGACTTGAGGGAGAGGTACCTTCAAGGCACTGAGCATAATACAGAGGAAAACCTACTTGTGACACATATTTGTACCCTAAATTTAGATCCTTCAGTGATCAAAACAAAAATGGAATTCCAAAAAATGTCAAATTAACCCTCAGAAAGATGGAAAAAATGAAACAGAATCAACAAAAAACAATAAAATAAAATGACAGACTGAAGTCCTCATGCATCAATAATTACTTTAAATGCAAGGGGTCTAAAAACACCAATAAAAGATAGAAATTGACAGGTTGGATTTAAAAACATGACACTTGCAGTACACACTGTCTACAAGAGATTCACTTCAAACATAATGATATAGGCAGATCAAAAGTAAAAAGATTTTTAAAAGATACATTATGCAAACATTAATCAAAAGAAAGTAGAAGTGGCTATGTCAATATCAGATAAAGTAGGTTGCAGAGCAAGTAAGATTGCCAGAATCAGAGCAGAGACATTATATAGTAATGACAGGGTCAATCCAACAAAAATACATAGCAATCTTAAATGTGTTTCCAGCAAACAACAGAACTGCAAAGTATGTGAAGCAAAAATTAATAGAACTGAAAGGGGAACTAGACAAATCCACAATTATAGTTGGAGACTTCAAACCCCTTAATCAACCACTGATAGAACCAGACAAAGATCATCAAGGATACAGAAGAGCTCAAAACACCACCAACCAATAGCATCTAATCAGCATTATTACAACAGTCCACCCAAGAACATCAGCATGCGTTTTCTTTGTAAATGCCAGTAGAACATATATTAAGACAGACCACATCCTGGGTCATAAGACAAATCTCAAGAAATTCAAAAGAATGAAAATCATGCAGAGTCTGTGCTCCAACCACAGTGGGATCAAACAGAAATCAATAATAGAGAAACAATAGGGAAAAAACTCCAAGAACCAGGAAACCCCGAAACCACACATCATGGGTCAAAGAGAAAATCTCAAGGGAAATGTTTAAAAATACGTTGAAACTGAAGGAAAAAGAAAATACAACATCTTAAAATTTGTAGGACATAGCTAAAGCAGTGTTAAGAGGGAAATGTGTAGTACTAAGTGCATATATTAAAAAAGAAAAAGTCTCAAATCAATAATTTTTTTAATGGAGTCTCTCTCTGTCATCCAGACTGGAGTGCAGTGGTGCAATCTCAGCTCACCACAGCAACTTCCACCACCCAGGTTCAAACAATTCTCCTGCCTTAGCCTTCCGAGTAGCTGAGATTACAGGTGTGTGTCACCACACCTGGCTAATATTTGTATGTTTAGTAGAGATGGGGTTTCATCATGTTGGTCAGGCTGGTCTCAAACAGCTGACCTCAGGTAATCTGCCCACCTCGGCCTCCTGAAATGGTGGGATTGTAAGTTTGAGTTACCATGCCAGGCCCTCAAATCTATAATCCAACCTCCCACCCAAAGAACCTACAAAAAACAGAAAAAAAAATCCCCAAACAAAAAAACAAACAGAAGGAAGAAAATAATAAAGATAAGAAAGAAAATCACTGAAATTGAAAACAGAAAAGCAATAGGGAAAATCAGTGAAACGAAGGGAGTGGCACTCTGAGATCAATAACATTGATAGGCCTCTAGCAATACTGGCAAAGGAAATGAGAGAAGCCAGACACTACCACCACCAGTAATGAAACAGGTGATATTGTTACATACTCTGCAGACACTAGAAGATAGAAAAGGAATACTATGAACAACTCAACATAAATTTGTTGACTTAGATGAAATAAACCAACTTCTTAATTTAAAAAAACCCAAACTCACAATTTCTCAATATGAAATAGATCATTTGAATAGCCTATATGTATTATAAAAATCAAGTTCATAGTTTTAAGACAAAAAAACTCTTTGCCTAGAAAATTTCACTGAGAATTCTACTAAACACTTAAATAGGAATTAACATTAATTCTACACAATCTTTTCAAGAAAAAAAGAATAGGAGATAACAATTTATTTTATGAGGCTCACATTACCCTTATACCCAAACCAGACAGAGACAGTACAAAAAGGAGCATACTATACACTAATATATCTCATAATTATTTATGCAAAAATCCTTAGCAAAACATTGGCAAATTCAGTTCACCAGTACAGAGGAAGAATGATATACTAAGACCAAGTAGGATCTATGCCAGGGATGCAAGACTTTTTTGATATTTCAAAATTTTTAATATGATTCATTATATTAAAAGGCTAAAGAAGAAATCAATTAATGTATTAATTGCACAAAAAGTATTTTAAAATATTCAATTATTGTGGCTACACAATAAGTCTTGAAATTTGATGGACTGATTCACTTTATTCTTTTGCAAATTGTTTTAGCCATTAATTTCTTTGCCCTTTCAAATAAATAGACAAAAATAATCTTGTCTATTTCTACAAAAAAATCTATCTGAGAATATTCTCAGATTCTCAGAAAAATATCAACAGAGGGGGACTTATTCAACTTGATAAAAAAAGTATACAAAAACCTTAGATACACACTACTTGATTGAAAAAGACTGAATGCTTTCTTTCTGAGATTGGGAATTTGGAAAGGATGTGGACTCTCACCGCTCTTACCTAATATATTGCTAGAAGTGCAGTAAGAAAAGGAAATAAATAAAATGCATATATATTGGAAAAGAAAAAATGGAACTCTCCATTTGGAAATGGTGTGGTTGTCTACATAGAAAATCCCAGGGAGTCTATTTAAAAAATTCTAGAACTAGTGAGTTCAGCAAGTTCACAGGTATAAGATAAACTTACAAAAATCAGTTGTATTTATATATACTACTAATGAACATGTGTACATTGAAATTAAAAAGACAATGCTATTTACAATTGCTCCAAAAACTTGAAATTCCTAGGTTCTAACAAAACATATACAGGACTTACGTGCTGGAACCAGACAGTGCAGATGACAGAAAACAAAGGAGATTGATATAAATGGGGGATATACCATGTTCATAGATTGGAAGACAACATAGTAAAGATGTCAATTCTCCTGAAACTGATGTACAGGTTTAACAAAATTTTGGTCAAAACTCCAGCAAGATTTTGTTTTAGAAATAGACAAGATTATTCTTGTCTATTTATTTGAAAAAGCGAGGAAATTAATAACTAAAACAATTTGCAAAAGAAGAAAGTGAAAGGAATCAGTCCATCAAATTTCAAGACTTATTGTATAGCCACAGTAATCAAGAGCGTATGACATTAGCAAAGGGAGAGACACATAGATCAATGGAACAGAGCAGAGAACCCAAAAGTAGACCCACATCAATAGGCCCAGCTGATTTTTTTAAAGAGGTACAAAGGCAATTCAAGGAAGGAAAGATAGCCTTGCACTGTATGGTGCTGGAGCAATTGGACATCAATAGATAAAACATGAACCATAGCCTAAGTCTCACTCCTTATAAAATATTAACTCAAAATGGATCACGGAATTAAATGTAAAACCCCAAACTATAAACTTTTAGTGGGGAGTTGGGGAGCAGAAGAGAAATATTTGAGCCTAGAGCTAGGCAAAGCCATCTTAGACTTGACACCAAAAACACAAGCTATAAAAGGAAAACTTAATAAATTGGACCTCATCAAAATTTTAATACTTTTTCTCTGTGAAAGATCCTATTAAAAGGATGAAAAACTACATACCTGTAGAAAACGTTTGCAAACCACATATTCGACAGAAGACAATATCTAGACTACGTAAAGAACTCACCACTCAATAGTAAAGAAACAATTCAAACAGAAAATGGGCAAAGAAGGAGCACAGAAATTTCACAGATAAGAATCTACAGATTCCAAATGAGAACATGAAAATATATTTAACATTATTAGCTACCAGGGAAATACAAATTAAAGCCACAATGAGATATCATTTGACACTTATCAGAATGGCTAAGTAAAACAGTGACAACCCTAAATGCTGGTGGGAATGTGGAGAAACTGGATTATTGATACATGTCTGGTGGACTATAAAATGATACAGCCACTCTGGAAACAGTTCGGAAGTTTCTTAAAATATTAAACATTCTGAGGTGGGCACATCACTTGAGGTCAGGAGTTTGAGACCACCCTGACCAACATGGTGAAATCCCGTCTCTGCTCAGATACAAAAAAAAATTGATGAGGTGTGGTGGCGCACACCTGTAGTCCCAGCTACATGGGAAGCTGAGGAAGGAGAATCACTTGAACCTGGGAGGCGGATGGTTCAATAAGTATGGATAGCACTGCTACACTCCAGCCTGAGCAACAGAGCTAGACGCCCATTCAAAACAAAAACACACAACAACAACAAAAAACTAAACATTCAATCCTATATGACCCAGCACATTTTCTCCTGGGCAGCATTTATCTGAGAGAAATGAGAACTTATATTCAAAAACCCGTACATACCTATTTATAGCAGGGTTTTCTCATAGTGGCCAAAAATTGGAAACAACAGAGATTTTCTTTAAATGGTGAATGGTGAGATGAGGTGTGTGGCATTCGTGCCATGGAATACTATGAGGCAATGAAAAAGAGCATGTATTGAACACACAGGAACCAGGGCAAACCTCCAGAGAACCGTGGTGAGTGAAAATAGCCAGATCCAAAAAACTGCATGCTACAGCATCGCATTCGCATTACACTCTCGAGGTGGCAGAATTGTAGACATGGAGGACAGATGAGCAGTTGCCAAGAATTAGGGTGGGGGCGGAAAGTAGGGACGACTATAAGATGCCAATGTGAGGACCCCACGATGAGGGACAGTTGAATAATGTAATGGTGGCGTATTCTGACCATATCAATGTCCGTGTTCTGGTTGTGAGACTGCACAGTCGTTTTCTAAGATGTCACCATTGGCAGAACCCGGGTGAAGCGTGTGGAGATCACCCTGCATGATTTCTTGGGGCTGCGTGCGAATCTACAATTGTCTCAAGATAAAAAGGTTGATTAAAACAAGCAAAAGTACATCAAAATAAAATGTTATAAAGACAATACCCTTGAGTGTGAAGAAGCTAACTTTGCTTGTTACTGTGAGAGCAGGGACCCCCAGGTCAGCATGGGGACCTGTGTTTAGTGGCAGCTGGGGCATTCAGCAGGGCACTGCTCTTCACCTGGTCCTCAGCGTCCCCCTCCTACGTGACAAGTGAAAGCTCTCCAGACTTGAAGAGGAGCCCCCCAAACCCTTCGGCTTTCTCCTTCCACGTTGCAGGCAGGGTCTGGGTGCCCGCACTTGGTACAGTCATAACCATGCTTCTTCATTATGCCCTTCATGAGACACCAAGGGATGAGGGGGCAGAGCTGGAATTTGCTTTTCTGCCTAATTGTGTGTCTCTACCCTCTGCAACTCAAGCCCCGCAAGGGTCTGGCCCCTGTCTCTTTTGCTCCCTGCCGGACCCTGCTTTCTAGCATGGCGCTTGGCATATCGCATCTGCCCAGTCGTGCTGAATCCACAGACGCACAGCAAGTCCATCTTGGCCCAGTGTAGCAGCGAGCGCTGCCGTTCCCTGGGCAAGGGCTTAAGCGCTGATGGGGGCCGCCTGTGTGTATGCAGCACAGGTGTGCAATTGGTCCACATTTCCAGCATGCACAGCCTGTTCCACTGCATCGGGCCCATCCCCAATTGGTAAACCACAGTAATGCCACTAAGTCTCATGGTCCATCCATCCATGCCTCACCTCTCCCAGCACATGAGGTTCTGTGAATGCAAAGTACCCATGTGCAGGTGCGTTCGGTGAGTCCCGGAGGCACACAGAGGCACATGTGACACTGCATGCCCCAGAGTCCCCTGGTCCCTGTCCCAATAAGTCGAGGGTCAACCCTCCTCACTCCCTTCCCATCAAGCTACCTTCCCTGTTCTGAAATCAGGCCCTATATTTCCCACGGTACTTCCTCACGCACTGAAGTCTGCGATGTCTCTGTGACTGCACCGGTGCATGGTCATGCCTGCCATTCCCAGCTCAGCGCCCTGGTGACTGCATTTGGGACATGCTACCCTGCAGGCTACTTGTGCCCTCTGCAGGGTAAAACTTTCAGCCCTCAAAAGTCATGCCACTGCCCACCCACCAAATCCATCGTAAGAAAGCACCATGGCATGATGACTAGGTGTTTCCTGCGGGCTGTGCCTCATTGCGTTTCCTGTTCTGTGTTAACTCCGTAGTCCTCGGTGCTGGGGCTGTCATCATCTGCGTCGTCTGTGGGTAGAGGACCTGGGGCCCACCCAGGCTGGTCCCTGGCTTGGCGTTGTATGACTGGCAGAAGCGAGACTTGGAGAGTCCCTGCTCTTGACCTCTGTTCCTGCCTTGATTTACCCCAGCTTGCTGCACTTTCACCTTCACTAGCTTTGACAGATTCATCCACCATTTGCTCATTACAGGTTTGGAAGAGAATACTACTTCTTCCCGTACAGCACGCTGGCTCTCTGTGCTCAAACCATTCCATGGGGAGCCTGGGTAAAGACAAGCTGCCATTGTAAACAGTGCCGCAATGAACACTTGTGTGCATGTGTCCTTATAGCAGAACGATTTATAATCCTTTGGGTATATACCCAGTAACGGGATTGCTGGGTCAAATGGAATTTCTATTTCTAGGTCCTTGAGGAATCGATGGTAGACTGGACAGGGAAAAGGTGGCACATATACACCATGGAATACTATGCAGCCATCAAAAATGATGAGTTCGTGTCCTTTGTAGGGACGTGGATGAACCTGGAAACCATCATTCTCAGCAAAGTGACACAAGAACAGAAAATCAAACACCGCATGTTCTCACTCATAGGCGGGTGTTGAACAATGAGAACACATGGACACAGGGAGGGGAGCATCACACACTGGGGTCTGTTGGGGGGAAACAGGGGAGGGACAGCAGGGGATGGGGAGTTGGGGAGAGAGAGCATGGGGAGAAAAGCCAGATATAGGTGAAGGGGAGGAAGGCAGCACATCACACTGCCATTTTTTTGTGTGTACCTATGCAAGAATCTTGCATATTCTTCACATGTACCGTAAAACCTAAAATGCAATAAAAAAATAAAAAAGAAAAAAGAAAAGCTGCCTTGTGCAAGCCTAATACATCTTCCATTGCCCAGGTAGGGAGCTGAGGGTCCCTGAGCACACCCACAAGCTGTCTCTGTGGAGCTTGGCTAGGACACATGCTCGTGGGACGTGGATTGCAACAAAGTGCAATGTGCTTCCTTCTAACTGCAAATTGAGAACAATGGATGCGCTCCACCCCCGAAGACTCCCCCAGGAGCCTCAAGCAGTGGGTCCTTGTGGCCTGGCCGGGTGGCAGTCCCCTCTGCAGCCACAGTGTCCAGTCATGGCAGGAGGACTCAAAGTCACTCAGCACATGGAGAGAAAACGTATGTCTGGGTTTCTTCCCATCCTCATAGGCCGTTTCTAGGTCAGGATGCAAATGGTTCCTGCTCTGTCCACTTTCCCCAATGTGTGACTACGGAAATGGTCCTTTGGGCTTCTTCTGTACCACCCAAGCTCTGCGGCCGAAGCTGGGGCGGCCAAAACGGCCCTGCGTGGTCAGCGTCAGCTGGAAGAGGTGACTTCCCACCCGTGTGGTGGCTGAGCTGGGGATCCCAACGGCTCCCTCCGCACAGGCTTCCACTGTTTTCCCAGGAATCTAAGCCCTGGAGGGGCCGGCAGGTTTGTCAGTCCCCGTGGGGTGACCCTATGAGGGAGCATGCCTGCCAGATGTCTCTGCCAGCGCTTCCTGGGAACACACACCCAGAGCCTGTGCGGGAGCACACACACGCACGCGCACACACACCCATTAATCAGGGCTTGCCTCTATCATCCCCCTGACCTCCCGCCAAGGCTGCCTTGGTGGGGCGATTCCCATTGCATGAGGACCGGGATGCTTTCTGAGGGCTGGGAGGGTTTTCGTCAGTTGGGTTCCGTCCAGCATGAGTCACTGTCCGCCTCTTCTCTTTAATTAGTGATCTGGGAGTTGCTGGTGTAACTCTGGTGAAGTCTGGAGGAATTAATCAAAGTATATCTTACACTCAAAACACAGTGAGAACCACCATCCGGCCAAATCCCCCAGCACTGGCACACGGACAACTCGAGACTTCCCTCCTCTTCTTTCTTTCTTTTTTCAGAATTAATTTGCAATTTCCCACATGCTCAACACTCGCCTTCCTCCCCAGATCTGGCACTATTCTCTTTAGTATTTTTTTTCTGGCAGTTTCTATGCTTGTTTTTCCAACCATGGCAATTTCTCAATCCGCTACATACCGTCCCTCTCAATAAAACGATTCTCATGGAAGGCCCAGAAGGACTCGGCCAAAGGCCCCTCCTGGGACACAGCCCTATCTGTCCGCCCTCTCCCTGTGCCACCTGGCCATGGATACCTCAGATACAGAGCAGAGGCCTCCATTCACTGCTCACTGAGACCCCTGCCCTCTGCTGACCTCCAGCTACTATTCCAGCCTCAACAGCGGCTACTCTGGGAGGTGTTTCTAGTGTGATGATTGTTACACCCCAAATAGCCCCCATTTCACTTAAGAAGCTGAATGGACAAAAGGACAATTACCAAACCATATGTGAAAACAACCTTGAGCCACGACCTGCAGCAACAAACCCAGGAAGCCCACCCAGCACCCACAGTAACCAGCCCGGGAAGCCCACCCACCACCCACAGTTACCAGCCCAGGAAGCCCAACCACCACCCACAGTCACCAGCCCCACCCACCACCCACAGTCACCAGCCCGGGAAGCCCACCCACCACCCACAGTCACCAGCCTGAGGCCAGCCTGCTTGCTCTACCTCTGATCCAGAAAGCTAAGCAGTAACTTCTGTAACAATTGGCTCCAGGTGGCCAGGACTTGATTAGTAACTGATCACTTCCCTAATATCTGTCTCAAATTCCAACTTCGGACCAACCAGAGAAAGTCAAAAATGCCCTTAACCAATCACATAGGCTCTCTGGTTCCAGGAAGCCGCCTCCAGCTCCTGCGGCCAGCAGCCTCCAGGAAGGGCACACCTGAGCCTCCCTTTTCTCCCCCCTCCCCTGCCTGCCTCCCAGCCTCTGCCAGACCACAAAGGGTGGTGGCAGGTCCCAAGTAAATAGCCTTGTGGTTCTCACCTGGGAGGTCTGTTTGTTTCCATACACTGCATCACACGAGTCCTGCTTCTTCTCAGGTGCAGCGTGCCCAGCACTCCTCAGACACAGGAGGCTCTCCTTCCTCCTTCCTGATGCTCATCAAATCTCTGAGCCCCCACCCTGAGGTCCCCGCTGGGCCCTGTAGACATTCCTATGTGGCATGGGCTGCCTGGCATTGGCAGCTTTGTAGAAGGCCTTGCTTGCATGGTGGCACGGGGCCAGAAAGTGGGTAGCAAGGGCCGCCTGTGGCTTGTGCCAGCCATGCCCTCAGACAGTGCACTTGACCATCAGTGAGCCGGCCTCCAGCCTCACTGCAGCTCTCCCGCGATAGATGAGTTCGGGAAACCTTGATTTTACCCTGCCTGTGCTCAGCCCAGCCCCACGGCTGGCATGACTTTCCTGCTTTCCCCTCGTGATCACTTCTCATACCTTCCAAAACTCCTCTCCCAGGAGTCCTGCCTTGAGTTCAGGTGGGTCTCTGTGGGCTCTCAATTGTCCACAGCAAACACGTGTACTGCTCATCTGCACATGGACCCCATTATGGAATCTTTTGCTCCCACTGTAATGAAGCTCTCCCAGGTACGGACTGCAGGGCCCATCCCCACATCCTCAGCCCCAGCAGGTCCCAGAAGACAGAGATGCGCAGGGGCGGACCTGTCCAGCTGGGAGCGATGCTGGAGCCATGATGCAAACTGCTTTGCAAAGATCACTGGCCAAAGGAAGCGGAGGGCATGGAGCCCTGGAAGGCAGAAAGGTGTTCCGACAAGACCCAGGTGGGCTTCAGGGGCCAGGGCAGAACAGAGGAAGGCTGAAGTGCCAAGGCATCAAGAAAGGGCCTGCCATGGTGTCTCCTGAAGGCAGTCCCCACGGCCCTGGGATTTCCCCTGGAATGGTCCTCCACTGTCTGTATGGTTTAGTGCTTGGAAGGATTTAGATTTCCAGGTGTCTTGAGAGGGATTCCCCAGCACACGAGTATCCAGGTGCACGCACTATTCACAGGGTAAGCACAGACGTTTGTCCAAACTGGGTCACCTCTGTAAATGAAAGGATATTAACAATGACACGGGGACAAAGGGCCTGGGCTGAAAGCCTGTCACCTGCCTGTGGGGTCACCCTGAGTAAATAGATGAGCTGCTCACTGCGGAGTCGGAGTGACTTTATGACTGCTAAGAATACAAACTTTACTTTGAGAAGTGAGACTAAGTCCCTGACATTGGCTTGAGCAGTTGCACAGAAGTGGACACGGATGGCCATGAGTGTCCTCGAACGGCTCCATGACAGGCACAGCACAGGCCGGGGCCCCAGAGTGAAATGCAGAAAGCAGAAGCGTTCGGCTGAGCTCCTGTTGTGGGCAAAGGAGCCCTTCCTTCCCAGCAGACGTCCACCCGCCAGGAAGCCCAGGAGCTTGTGGCAACTCAAGCTGGACAATGAACAGGAAGCACGGCCCAGCTCTGGACCGGAGGCCTGGGGATCTGCAGCCCGGGAGGCAGCTCCTGGCACACAGGCATGGATACTCCTGTTAGCACAGCATCAGCAGAGCAGCTGGGAGGCCCTTCTGGCTACTGGGAAGGAGATGAACACAGAGCATGGGCCAGAGAATAAGATAACCAGGGTGGTAGGCAGCTCCCAGGGCACCTGTGCTGGACAGGCCGTATGGTGACCAGGGAGCCCCTGCCTGTCATGCCTGGAAGGCGCAGGCTTGTCCTGCAGAGCCAGGTGACGCAGAGGAGCTGCCTGCTGCCCAGCACTGGTGACCCCGGTGGTGCCCATGAGCTGCTCACTTCTGACCACAGTTGGGTGACACTTTTATATTCCAGAAGACAGTGATACACAGT
>CM052653.1:2437331-2461380 GCA_028533165.1 Leontopithecus rosalia | reverse complement strand
GCAATTCTCCTGCCTCAGCCTCCCGAGTAGCTGGGATTACAGGCACGCGTCACCATGCCCAGCTAAGTTTTTGTATTTTTAGTAGAGACGGGGTTTCACCATGTTGACCAGGACGGTCTCGATCTCTTGACCTTGTGATCCACCCGCCTCGGCCTCCCAAAGTGCTGGGATTATAGGCTTGAGCCACCGCGCCCGGCCTGTGTCTTAAATCTTTTTCAGGTTTTCTGATCACATGACATGTACCTCAAAGAATGCCCAGAGACAAATTATATACCATAAAAATGACTTGTTCCTTAGAAGGATAAGCTCTGTCAGATAACCTATCAGATACAGTGGATTTCCTGGTCATTTGTTAAATTTGAGGGCAGTCGTTCTCGATCAGGAATGACTTTTTCTCCTTTGGGATATTTGGCAAAGCCTGGAGACATTTTTGTTTGTCAAGACTTGGGAGAAATAACGTTCCTGGTGTCTGGTGGGTGGAGCCAGGGTGGGCGTGGAGCACCCCACAGTGAGCCAGTCAGAAGCATCACAGCGCGTGGTCACGCATCCTTGCTGTAGGTGAATTCTGAATAAGCCTCTAATTTGTTTTGTTTGGATAAGCTGTTCATTTGAGTAACTTACTTAAGTTTTTCTCATATGTAAATCCATCTATTTCTACTTGCATTTTGATTTTTCCCTCCAATTTTCTTACGATCGTAAGATCATAGATTGTAGACTCAGTTTGGTCACTTTCTTTTCTTGGTTCGATGAAGAAGATGTTCGAAGCCCTGGACATCTTTTTAAGGGCTGCTGTCATCATAATCATTTCAATTCGATTTTAAGCGTAATTGTTCCCAGGTCTTCACTTCCTCCTTGATCTGTTTCCTAGGAAGGTCTCTTTCAAGAGCAGTGGTCAGGGCACGATGCTGGCGTGTTTGTCCCTAATGCATGTTTCACTGCCTCGTGCTCAGAGGACAGAGTGCCGGGCATCCTAACTGTGTGTCTGCCCGTTTCAGGGTCCTTGGTGTTTCACGGTCAGTTTGGGACCTGTTCTCGTCCGGCTTCATTTTCCCTAACCATCTGTTAACTCTACTCCAGCCATGATTCTGATGTAGATTTTATGGAACTTTATGGCATGGGGCAGAGACAGAGGACTTAGGATCTCTGCTCCTCTCCCTCTCCCCTCCACGGTTCACTCAGCCACCTCTAATCAGGCCCTGCTATGTCTGGGTCCCACCACAGATCCTGCTCCCAACTGGGCTGCCTGACTGCACCCCGGCCATCCTGCCACGCTCCACCAAAGTCAGGGCTCCGACTGGAACAGAAGCCTGGGATGCTGACATACAGAATGGCTAGCCAAGTCCATGTAGGTGAAAACATGGGAACCCTGGAGCCCCTGACCCACTGGAGCTGTGGACACTCCCTCTCCTCCCTGGTTAAAACCTAGGGCTCTACCCTTGGTTGGGGGGACATGGAGGCTTCTGCCTTATGAGATAGCACACATGCCCTCCACACAAAGGATTAATCCCCACCTCTGCTTCTGGTCACCAGACAGCAAGTAGACTTGAGGGGCAATGTCACCTGACCAAGGCCTGCAGGGCTGCAGAGGGAGAATGGGGCCACAGGCCGAGCTGTGGAGTCCTAGGAATCTGTCAGCGAGGGGTGCAAGCGTCCTTGAGAAGCTCCGTGGGGTGCATCCTCTGCAGGCAGGGAGTTTGGGGGGATGCTATTGCAGAAGTGGGCTCCTAGACAGAAGTGATGCTGACAGAATCCTGAATGTTAGAAGCTAGCTATGGCACTTCTCCATCAGCAGCAAGGTGGGCACAAGCATGGCAATGAGTGGCAGGTTGGAAGGCAAACCAGGAAGGCCTGTCCCCTGAGAACTATGAGGTGGTTAACAGATACGGCACATCTGGGGCAAGACAGACAGGCAGCCAATGCGCATTCCCAATAAAAGTCACGATCTTGGCCGGGTGCAGTGGCTCATGCTTATAGTCCCAAGACTTTGGGAGGCTGAGGCAGGAGGATGGCTTGAGGCCAGAAATTCAAGACCAGCCTGGGCAACACAGTGAGTCCCTGTCTCTACGAAAGTGTAAAGTAAGTCATGATCTCTTGCCCATCATCTGTGACGCAGAGGAAGCACACAGGGCTGGGAAAGCCTTTGGCTTGAGATTCAGAGAAATCAAAGGTGAGAGACGGCACATCTCCAATAACCTGGCTTTGAAATCTGGCTTTGCACCTCCCTTGGGGCCAATGCTGAGCCTCAGTTTCTTCCTCAGAATGCTGAGTGTCTTAGACTGTTTTCTGTTGCTTATAATAGAACGCCTAAAACTAGTTAGTTTATAAAGAAAAGGAAATTTTTTTAAGTCATGGAGGCTGAGCAGTCCAAGGTTGAGGGGCTGCACCTGGTGATGGCCTTCTTGTTGGTGGGGACTCTCTGCAGAGTCCTGAGGTGACTCAGGGCATCCCCAGGGCACCCCGTGGTGAAGGGGCTGAGCGTGCTCATGTGCTAGCTCAGGCTTGCCTTGTAAAGCCACCAGTCCTACTCCGATGACAGCCCATTGATCCAGTCATCCTTGGATGGATTGACCCATATATTAGAGGAAAGCGCTCAAATCACCTCTTAAATATCTCACACCTCAAGACTGACACATTGGGGATTAAATTTCAACATGAATTTTGGGAGGGACAAATAACCAAACCACAGCACTGGGATAAGTGGCACAGCCACTACCTTCTTACATGGTGGCCGTGAGCAGCACATCTGGTCATCCATGAGACTGCATCACGGACTCTAGGACAAGGACAGGCCCAGACCTGTCTACTGACACAGCAGCTGGCCAGATGTCCGCCAAAATCTAGATGCCAAATGCCACGGGGCCTAGACAGCTCAAGGACTCAGCTTCCCAGAGAGGAAAGCCCCTTCCACCTATTTTATTTTTAAGCAGAGGCTGCTGGTTGACAGGAGCTGGTCTCCCAGCCCAGGGCCACAGCTCCACCCTGGCTGCAAGCTCTTGAGATTGTTGCAAGCTGGGCCGACATATTGGTTGTTGGTTTTCCTTCCATGCAAATTCAGTTCTTGCCTCCCTGTATCCTTGATGTACACCTCAGAGAATTCTCCAGGAGGAACACTCTTCTGCCAAGCACTAGTGCAAAATCTGGATTTCACCTAAGGTTTTATAGTGAAGGGCAGAGGGTGGGATTCCTGCAGCCTACCCAGAGGATGCCCTCCAGCCTGCCTTGCTCTCTGGCACCACCAGCTGGCAGGCCCCACTCTGCACTTCCCTCCTTGGCCATGGTCCACTGCTTGTACCTGTAACAGGGCTGCGGTCTCAGCCCTGCAAAACCCAAGCCTTGGAGGAAACCTTCCCGGCCTCTGCCAAACCAGCACCTTATTATTGCCAGCTACTTACTGGTGCTGAGTGTGCCCGAAGGGTCTCATTGCCCACCCGATCTGGTTATCCTGTTCCCACCAGCTTCATAAACCATGTCCCTGAAGAAAAGATTGACTGAATACCACTTTCTCCGTCTTGGTACTGTTATGGGATCTCTAGGGTGTCACTAATCCGGCCAGAAGCCTCTGTGGCCAGTGGTACCTTTGTCCGAGTTCTTGTCCTGTGTCCAGGAAGAATGAGGTATGCAGACAAGCAGAAGGTAACCAAGACGAAGAGGAGTTTTATTAAGTGTTAGAACAGCTCGGAGACCTGCAGTGGGTAGCTCCTCTCTGTAGGCATGTTGTTCTGCTGAGCATTCAGTTTCAGCAGACAGGAAGCCCTGGAGTGGGTGGCTTCTCTCTGCAGCTGCTCATCCATCCTTTCCATCTTCTTCATCTCTGTCCTCTGCCCTTCTCTGGCTGAGCCTGGGGCTTTTTGGGGCCTCAGAGGGGGGAAGTCTGTGCTGATTGGTCCATAGGCAGCCATGTGTGTGCCCAGGAAGAAGCACCATGATTTCCCCTCTGGTCCTCAGAACTGGCAGCCCAGACCTCAGGCTTTATGCCTGCCCTGGCCTGAAGGTGGCGCTTCACTGGAGACCCCCCCCCTTCTGCCCAGAAGCTTGTCTGCCTCCCATGGTCATTCATGCCTCTCAGGTTGCTGGTACCAAGAGGCACTTGCAGGCCAGTGCCCAGTTGCCCCTCAACTTCCCGTTAGCTTCCCCTCCCATGCTGCTCTGTGTGCAAAGTCCAGAGGGGGCTGAAGCAGCATGGGGCTGGCATGCCAGCACTGCCCCAAGTGTGTGCACACCTTGCTGGTCTATGACAGTGCCTGGAGTCGACCCCACCTCTGCTCTGAGATCAGAGTGAATGCCAGGAGTGGGGAGATGCCAGGCAGCAGGAGCAGGCACCTCTGAGCCTGAAAAGACAAGGGTAGCTTCCCAGGTCCCCTCAAGAGTGCAGGGATGCCTAGGTCTGCAGCCCTAGTTTAGGTGACTGCAGCTGTGCCTGGGGCAGGAGAGGGGGCTCCCGCCTACTTCGTGAAGTAGAAACCCCAGATCGGCAGCCATAATGTGGGTGGCTGCAGCCCCCTCGCAGAAGGGCAGGGATCCTGCCTGCTCAGCGGAGCAGGAGGCCCAGGTCTGCAGCATGGTTTGGGTAGCTGCAGCAGCACCTGGAGAGCTCCCATCCCAACTTGGAAGGGGTGGGATGTTACTTGTCCCCAGCTGCCTCCGGCTCCACAGACTGTGGAACCCCAGCTGCACTTCCCTGCTGCAGCTGGTGTGATGGCAGCGGCAGGCCCTCTGGCGCAGATGCTGCCATCAGTATTAATACAGGCGAAATAGATATGCAGCAAATTAGATACTTACTATGGTAGGTTGAAGACCACCCTGTCTTGCAAATTCACGTCCACCCGGAACTCAGAGTGCAACTTTGTTTAGGAGTAAGGGCTTCACAGACGTAACTAAGGTAATCATCTTGAGATCAGATTATCTGCATGCAGGGCGGGTCCCAAATCTCATCCCTGTTGTCCTTGTAAGACGCAAAGAGGACACAAAGACACAGAGGGAAGGCCGTGTGAATTCAGAGCAGAAGGCAGAGATCAGAGTGCTGCAAAACCAGCCGAGGAGGGGCTGGAGCCCCTGGAAGCTCGGGGAGGCAGGAAGGAGCCTCCCTAAGCCTTCCAACGGAACACGGCCCTGCGCACACCTTAGTTTTGGACTTCCAGTCTCCAGAACTGTGAGATGATAAGTTTCTGTCATTTTATGCCATCCGGTTTGTGCTCTGGTTACAGTGGCCCTGAGAAATTAATACCCATGCACACTCGAGCAAATCCACAAACAGAATGCACAAGGCCCGCGCAGACTTAGTGAAAGCTCTGTTTTGGCCGTGACAGGGACCACTTCCTCTTCCCCCGTGTGGTTAACCTCACTGACTGGTCCCAGCGTCACCTCCAGCTGTCGGTGACACTCCCTGCCCTACACAGTTTTCCAGTGGGCTGAGGATTTCTGGACTATTCTGTATAACTGTGAACATTTTCAGAGTTTGCAGTTCATTGTGAACTAAATGCAGATTTTTAACTCTGAGTCCCAGATCACACCTGGCAGGTGCTCTCTACCGAGTCACCCACTCTCCAAGTGTTGCCCAGGAAGGGTTGGTCCCCAGAATGCTCTGCCTCTCTGCAAGATGAAAAGTTTGAAAAATCTTCCCGATGTGAGTCAGAGCTAGAAGGATGCCCAGGCATCGTCACTCCCGAGTCCTCCCAGTTACTCAGCACGAGTCACTCCATGACCACATCCTGAGCTGCTGGACTAAGCTTCCCCTCCCCTCCTGTGGCTGCCCCACTCACTCCACCACTCCTGTCCCCACAGCTCCATCCCTCACCCCAGCATCCTGGAGCAAGTTTGGCTGTGAAACTGTTCCTTTCTGTATGTGGCCACTGAAAGCACTTTGAAAATTTGTTACAAGGTGATTTTTCATTGTAAGTTGGGTGCAGCATCCCGTTTCCCATTCCTGAGGAGGAATCAGAATGTCTGGGCCGAACACTTGCCTGACATTAAGGTAGCCCATTGTTGGTGCCGTGGATGAGACCAGCTCACCACTGATGTGCAGATGAGGCTACCGCACTCTCTGTGGATCAGCCTCGCTTACCTCTGGAGCTGTGGATGCAGCTACTCACCATGGGAGCTACAGACAAGCCTAAATCACTGTTGGTGCTGGTGCTGTGGATGAGGCTAGCTCATCATCAATGTGTGGATGGGGCTCGCCCACTGCCGGACCTACGATGAGGCTAACTCACCCCTGGAACTGTGGCTGAGGCTAGCTCGCCCCTGGACCTGTGGCTGAGGCTAGCTCGCCCCTGGAGCTGTGGCTGAGGCTAGCTCGCCCCTGGAACTGTGGCTGAGGTTAGCTCGCCCCTGGACCTGTGACTGAGGCTAGCCACTGATCCATCCTCACACTGTTCTGAAGGGGGCAGATTCTCCTCCTGGAAAGCACCTGCATGATGAGGGAGCACTGTCTCCCCAGTGGTTTTGCGGCAGGGACAGCACCGCCCTGCACCCAGCCTGGCTCTGCCCCAGCGTGGCTCCTTGTGTTTCTTTCCTCTAAGATCAGCCCCACAGCCGAAGCCCTCAGGGCCACTTTCCTGGTTTTCCTGCCATGGAAGACAGTCCTGTTTAGGACAAACTTGCTTTCTTTTGTTCCCAGCTGACTCAATGTTCAAACAATAAAATGAAAAAGAATCTCCCTTTAAAAAAAAGAGTTAAAATCAAAACTCGCCTAAATTCTCACCAGGGAAATTGTACTGGATTCTTTGGCTCCTGAAGCTCCCAGACACCCTAAGCGTAGCATCCCCTCCTGGCCCGTCCAGGTCTGGTGTCTGCAGGCATCAGTTGGGCCCCTGGAGGGTTCACTGGAAGTGGTGGCCTTTGGGATGCAGTCGAACTGCCTGGGTTTGGAAGATCTCTCTACTGGAGCTATTGGGGTGCACTGTCTGTCTGGGGGTGCTGCAAGATGGGATTTTTTTTTTGAGACAGAGTTTCGCTCTTGTTGCCCAGGATGAAGTGCAGTGAGTGGTGAAATCTCAGCTCACTGCAACCTCCACCTCCCAAGTTCAAGTGATTCTTCTGCCTCAGCCTTCTGAGTAGCTGGAATTACAGGCATGTGCCAGCACGCCTGGCTAATTTTGTATTTTTAGTAGAGATGGGGTTTCTCCATGTTGGTCAGGCCATCCTCGGCCTCCCAAAGTGCTGGGATTATAGGCATGAGCCATTGCACCCAGCCAAGATGGGAACTTAGAAGCCCCATGCTGCAGAGGCTGCCAGCTGTCTTTCCAGCCAGTATCCGAAGCCAGCGTTTCAGAATCTGCCTCGGTCCCGCAGGTCCCACGTGCCCACTGCCTGGAAGAGCAGAGGAGACTCCTGCACCCAGCATTGCAGGCTGGGTGCGCCCTTGGTCCCTGAGTCCTCCCTGTAAGCAGATGCCCTCACTGACACCCCTTGGACTCTGAAAGGAGGCCCTTTGTCACTGTCTTTGAACTTCAGGGCTGCTGGAGCAAAATGACTTCCTGGGAAGCCTGCTGGCCTCGGACGCAGAAATCTGGAGCCTGAGTGGGCTTTCTCTGCAGACCAGCTCCTGCTTTGGACAAGTTCGTTAACCTCTCTGGCCCTTGGTTAGCCCATCTGAGACAGGCAAGGCCCAGGGTTAACCTTCAGGAAAGCCTGCAGCTCTGCACTGAGCTGTCCCCTGCTTACAGCTAAAACACTGATGAAAATTTACCAAAACACAAAAACCGGCCAACAACACTAAAACATGGCAGAAAAGCCAACTGCTAAAGGGTGGGACAGATGCTGACTCTGCCATCAACAGCGATGGGCTGAGCCATGTCCCGAGCTGTGCACACCACAGGTAGAATGCTAAGCCAGAGGACAGAGGAGAAACTCCCACTCACCCACTGGCTACTCACCCTGGGAGGCCCCCAGCTGCCCTATGCAGATCTTCCATCCTCCCCCAGCCCATCAGGGGACCACTGAAGCCTGGACCCTCCTGGGTTGAGCGAAGGAGCTGGGCTCTTCCCTCCTGGGGCATCATGTGACTTTAGAAAGGGCTGTGAGGCAGGGGCCTGGAGGGACAGCTTCCTTTGCAGAAGAATCTCAGCCTCCCCATGACTCCTGGGGAGCCCAAAGGCCCCAGCTTGGGAGTGGGCCAGGTCTCACCTCCAGGTCTCCAGACAAGGGCTCTGCCGCCAGCCCTCGCTGTGGTGTAGATGGTAGAGCTTGCACACAGCAGGAGTGAAGGCTGCCCCAGGAAGAAAGGGCGAGGACACCATCTAAATTCTACCCTGGATGACAAAGATCACAAGTGAAGCTCCATGCACTGGGCCGGGCAGGGAGGCTCCGTCAGTGTTTGCTGAGTGAATGAATGCAGGAAAAGAAACTTAAATCCGGAGCGGGAAGAACAAATCTGAGAAACCATCTCAAATGAGCAAGAGAACAGAGAAGAAAATGCCAAGAAAACCATTTGCTTAAATACTAGGAAATAAAGATTCAAATTCAAAACAAGATTTGACAAATAAGATACCAGACTCAGTGAAACTTCTTAAACAGCGTTGGAGAGTGATTTCAAAATTGCCGAGGCTTTGTGAATTTTCTTCTTGATTCTTTTATTGCTAATTTTTTGTGTCACTGAGTTACGGTGAAATACATTGCTGTAAATTCTATTTTTTGGACTAAATTAAAGCTTCTTTTCCCATGGTATGCAATTTTTTTTTGATAAGCATTCCATGAATGCTTAAAAAGAAAATTTAGTGCACAAAGTTAAATATCTGTTAATCAAGCATAACACAGTATGACTTATTGAGGGTTTATCTGGTACCAAGAAGATGACATTTACACCCACTTGTCTGAGACACATCTGAGCACCTGTGCTGTGCCAGGCACACAGCAGTGAAGCAGAAGGCTGAGATTCGAAGCCTTTCGGAAGCTGCTTTTCAAGAGGGCTGTTCTGGATCTTCCCAGCTAACTCCATAAACCTAACACTTGTGGGACTGAGACTTAGGTTAAGAAACATGTCCGATGACACACACCAACCCAAGGGCAAAAGTGGATTTAAAACCAGGCCTTCAATTTGTTTTTAAATGCCCACGTGTGGAACCACCGCCTCACATGGCTTTCCTTAGCCTGACCAACATGTAGCTGGAAATAAATGCACCTGTTCTCACTCCAGATCTGTCCGGGCTGTGGGAAGATCTCTGTAAAAGTCCATCACAAGCCAGGCTCGATGGCTCACGTCTGTAATCCCCGCACTTTGGGAGGCCGAGGCGGGCAGATCACCTGAGGTTGGGAGTTTGAGACCAGCCTGAGCAACATGGAGAAATCCCATCTCTACTAAAAAAAATAAATAAAATAACAAAATTAGCTGGGAGTGGTGGTGAATCCCTGTAATCCCAGCTACTCGGGAGGCTGAGGCAGGAGAATCACTTGAACCTGGGAGGTGGAGGTTGCAGTGTGCTGAGATTGCACCATGCACTCCAGCCTGGACAGAGCGAAACTCCATCTCAAAAAAAAAAAAAGTTTGTGACAAAAATTGAGTTTCTCTTTCCTCTCGCATTTCTAAGTGTGTTTGATTCATACAATGCTCACACAAAAGAGCGTGTGGCAGGTAGTGTTTGCATTAAAGATCGTTATTATCAATACAGCTTTCCCTTGGACTCATCTAATGATTTTTAACTGTGACTTCCATTTTATCTTCTGTAGTTTTCCAAATTCGTGTTTGCCTGTTTTGTCTGATACGTCTTAGTCCTTTCTTGATTTATTTTTATCCATTATATTGAGTTATAATTTGTATGCAATGAATTTCACCAATTTCAGGTGTACAGTTAAAGGAGTACAGCTTTGGGCATAATCAAGATGCAGAACAATTTCATGATTCCAGAAACTTCTTTCCTCCTCCTTTGCAGCCAATCCCATTCTACCCAGCCCCAGCAGTGATTGGTCTTCTCCCTGCTGTTACAGCTTTGCCTCTTCTAGAGTTGTAAGAATGAAATTGTGCACTGTTTCCTCTCTTGCGTCAGACTCCTCACTCACTTTATGCTTGTGAGATTCGTGCACGATGTTCTGTGCAGCCCCAGTTGCTTCCTTCTTGTTTCTGAGCAGCATTTTGTTGTACGAATACAGCACAATTTGTTAATCTGCTCCCATGTTAGTGGACATTTGGGTTGGACATTTTGGGAGCAGACAAGGTCTCACCTCCAGGTCTCCAGACCAGGGCTCTGCTGCCAGCCTTCGCTCTGGTGTAGACGGTGGAGCTTGCACACAGTAGGAATACCACAAAACTTGTATTCCAACTTTTGGCTGTTAGAAATAGAGCTGCTATAGATATTTACATAAACATCTTTTTGTGCATTTATGATTTCATTTCTCCTAAGTAAATACCAAAAGTGAAGTTGCCGGATCATTTGGTAAATGTGGGAAGTAGAAAAGTTACTTTTTAACTTTTCCTTTCTTGGTAAAGAATAAGTGTGCTAAGAACTTTGTGAAGTCTTATCCTAGGTAGCTGTTAGACATGCCATGCTTACAGGTACATTCTTTGTCCTTGTATTTTAACCAAGATATCTGTGCTGGGTGTGCTCACAGGCCTGTCTCAGCTCTCCATTGCTTTTCCCCATTTAGGAAAGTTTTAAGTTATTAGCCAATCGAGTTTTAGTTTACATTGTGAGGTCTGGCTCTAACCAATGGAGATCAGACACAGCAGTAAGGACGACCCCAAATGTGTAAGGGACACATTTGCTTTTCCTTTGTTCATTGCACTCTCATGGCATGATGGCTAGTGAGGGTCCCCTTTCTGCAGTCCAGGAAGTAACAATTGTGTTGCTAAAAAATCGTTCGTCTCAGTGCTAATTTTTCTTTGCAGCACTGAGCATCTATTTCCAACAGTAAACCAGCACCTGCCAAGCTGTGTTCCCGAGTGATTGCACATTGTGCGTTTCCACCAGCAACCCGGGAGAGTGGGGTTGCCCTGATTCCTCGCCAACACTCAGTATTGTCTGTCCGCTTAATTCCAGCCTCTCCAGTGGGTCCTCTGCGGAGTCCCACTGTGGTTTTAGTTTGCATTTCCCTACTGATTGATGACATTGAGAGCCTTTTTCATGTGCTTATCAGCCATTCATATACCTTCTTAAGTAAAATGTGTGTGAAATCTTTTGCCATTTATTTAATCAGAATGTCTGTCTTCTGATTATACGGACTTGTGAGAGTCCTGTATAGATTGCATGTAAGTCCTTAATCAGATAGACATGAACATATTTTCTTCAAGACTGCATTCCATCTTAAATTTCTAAACGGTGCTTTTCAAGGAACAAAACCTTTTAGTTTTCATGAAGTCTAAGCCATCAGTTTTTTTCTAGCCCACTTTATTTATGTCCTAAATAAGAAACTTTTGCCTGATCATATGTTTCTCCCATGTTTTCTCATAGAAAATGTTAGGGTTTTGGCTCTTATATTCAGGTCCACAATTCAAGTGAATTTTTGTATGTGGTGTGAGGTAAGGCTAGAGGCTCTTAATTTTGCACAGATACACCGATGGCTCCAGCACCATTTCTGAAAGGTTGTCCTTCCTTCCAGTGAATTATCTTGGCACCTCTGTTTAAAATCTAGTGACGATATAAGTTTGAGGTTTTCTCTGGGCTCTGTTCCGTTCACACATCTACACAGCTCAGCTGTCCTTATGCCAATGCTGCATAGCCTTCATATCTATAGTTTTATATAAAGCCTTGAAATCAGGTAGCATATGTCTTCCAACTTTGTTCCTTTTACTTAAAAGAAAAATACAGGCATGGTGGCTCATGCCTGTAATCCCAGCACTTTAGGAGACTGAGGTGGGCTGATTATGAAGTCAGGAGTTCGAGACCAGCCCGACCAACATAGTGAAACCCTGTCTCTCCTAAAAATACAAAAAAAAAAATTAGCCTGGCATAGTGGCAGGCACCTGTAATCCCAGCTACTCAGGAGGCTGAGGCAGGAGAATTGCTTGAACCCAGAAGGCAGAGGTTGCAGTGAGCTAAGATTGCACCATTGCACTCCAGCCTGGGCAACAAAGTGAGACTGTGTCTCAAAATCAATCAATAAATAAAAATAAAGAAATGCTTTTACTATTGCTGATCCTTTGCATTTCTCTATAAATGCAAAATCAGCTTGGTGAATTCTACAAAACAGAAAGCTGCTAGGGTTTTTCTTAGGATTGCATTAATCAAGATCAATGTAAGGAGAATTGACATCTTAATAGCACTGACTTCCAGTTCGTGAACAGGATATAATGTTCTATGGAGATAAATCTTTTATTTCTGTGTATTTTTCTTCTTTTTCAGTGGACTAGTCTTGTACATTTTTGGTTACACTAGTTTTACAGTACTTTGTGTTTTTATAAATGATAGTTTTTGAAAAAACTCAATTCCCATTTAATTCTTGTTAGTGTATAGAAATCGTACAGAGTTTTGAACCTGGACCGGCTCTTCTTCGACCTTGCCAAACTTAGTTATTTCTTCTTGTGGCTTATTAATAGATCTTTTCAGATTTTCTCTACAGATGATCTTGTCACCTGTGAATTAAGACAGTTGTGTTTCTTCCTTTTCAAACTGTAAAAATTCCTTTGCTTCTGCTTGCCCTGTTGCCCTGACCAGCGCCTCCAGTACAATGTCCAGCAGACGCGGTGAGAGCAGACACCCCGGCTTCACTCCCGATCACTGGGAGAATGCATTCTGCTTCCTTACCGTAAATTATGTGAGCTGTGGATTTTGAGTAGATGTAATTTTTTTGAGTTGAAACATCCTTTGCTTCTCCTAGTTTCTGGGACTGTAACCCTTTTCCTATTTTACCTGAGAATACTCGCTGGCAGCCCTTGCGGCCGCGGTGCTTACCCTGAGGCAACTTTGCCACTAAATATCTCGCTCTTATGATTATTTTTGCATTGCTCTGGTATACCCACGCTGGAGACAAAAGGCATTACTGTATTTACAGCATTCTGTTTCTGGTAGTGGTCTTTCCATTTACAAAAGAGAGTACCTCTCGATGGCTGAAAATGTCAGCTCCTAGGAAATGTAGCATTCCTCCCCGTGATGCCAACATCGCCCTCTGACTGGCCGAGGATTCGCTGGATGAATCCAGTTTTTCCAAAATAGATGATTCTGATGATTCAGACAATTCTGATGTTAGTTCCAAGGAGGGTTTTGATGTTTCATTTTCACACCGAGAATCCGTCAGATTTGCTTCAGGCTCGAAGAGCGTGTTTATGTAAAATTGAATGAGCACTGGCAACAAGCTGAATTTTTTTTTTCTTAAACGGAAAAAGGGTTAAAAAAATCATACATCATTGCTGAATTTTGCCAGATGCTTTCTCTACACCAATCTGATGGAGACACGGCTCTTGTGTGGCCTGTCACCCTGCCTTCCGGCAAACCTCATCTCCCCACTCTGTCACAGCACCCTCCCCTCCCCGATGCCGTCAGAATGGTCCGTGTGATGTGGGCCAACTGTCCAGCCTAGTGAAGCTGAACCTAGAAAAGAGCCCCAGTTTTCTAGCAGGGAGGCATCTGCAGGAAAGACAGTCAGGGCCCCGGGCCCAGGCTGCAGAGGCCGGCGGGGCCTCTGGATAACCCCAGGCTGGAAGGCAGTGGCCAGGAGCTGGCACAGGCCGGGATGGGAGCTGCCCCATCCTCTCCTCCAGGCAGCAGGTGGCAGGCATGGCCCCTCTCCCTAGAGCCTGGTTCACACCCACGTCAGACCTTGATTCTCCATGAGGACAGAAGGACTGCGAGCAGAAGTCCTTAGATTAAAAGGCATTTGCCTGCAGTGAGCTGAGCCTGACAGCCATTTTCCCACTTTACAAATAAAAACAGAGCGCTTGCTTATCCCGGCCGGGACGATGTCCAGGCCTCCTCCCGAAGCAAGCCTGCTTTAATAATCAATCAAGGAGCCATAAACCCCTCAGGCACCAAGTATTTCCCAGCTGGACGCATACTTGTGTGAAGGGTGCAGTGTGGATGGAAATGTGCTAATTGGGGGTGGTATGAATGGGGTGACAGGGATAGTGATGGCTTTGGTTCACTGACCTTGCTCCTCTCATCCCTCAATCACTATCAAATAACGTGCTGTAATTGAGAAGGAATCTGGGCAAAGCAAGAGAACTCGCTGAGAATACTGGGTGCCAGAACTAGCTCTCTCCTACATTTAGGCAACAGCAGTTAGCTGGTGTGTGCCCTTTGCTGGAAGGAACTGCGCCCTTGAAAGGGAAGTAAGCGTCGGTTAGCCACGGTGAGTCCTTCACATGTAGCTGAAATGATTTCCAAGACGACCAAGCTGTTCAAGACGGGTTCGCAGCAGACGGCATTGCTGTTCGGAGTGACTCACTCCCTGCTTCCTTGGGTCTTAACCACGTATCTGGCTCTGATCCATGGGGTGGGCTGGGCATAGCCGATTTTACACCCCACAAACTTACGTCAGCCCTTGTGTTCCTGGGCCCTGAGAAAGGAGTCCCTCTCTAAGATAGTCAAGTTGCATGGGACACTGGAGAGACGGGGACAGGAGGCTCACAGGAGCTCTGGAGACAGAGGTCCTGCGGCCACCATGGAACCCCCCATCCACCAGGGCTGCACCCCTCTCTTTGCCGGCTTCTACCCTTCCCGCACCACCAGCCTCTGCCCCACCTCCAGGCTGTGCATCTTCTCTTTCCTTCGTAGCTTTTGCTGACTCTTATGATTGTCTCACTCTTCATGGCAGCCACGTGGGGTCATGGGAGCTGAGGCTGAAGGCAGAGGTATTGCTCAGGTGGAGGGGCTTGTCGTCCAAGCCCAGAAACGTATCTCCGTGGTGGTGGGCGGGGTGGGGGGCGGCAGAGCCTGTAGGAGGAGAGACATAAGGCAGGGGTAGCTGCAGGGATGCTGAGAATGTCTGTGTGGGTTCCCTCCTTCTCCCTCTCAACAAGTCATGCCCTCTCCAAGGGCTCCAGGCCAGAGCGGACTTGGAGGTAGGATGTGAAGCTTTGGGATGGGTTAAAAGGCTCGCCTGCTGGGGCTATCTGTCCAGCACCGACAGGCATGCCTTGGGTCAGTGGTCCTCAAACTTCTCTCTGAAAGAATTTGGAAAAATTTTCTTCTCGTATATTTGAAGTTTACATCTAAAAATTTTAATCACGTGTGTTAGAAGCTGCAAGGTCTGTAATTTCCAGGATATAATAAATAATAGATTTAAAAGTAAAACTATTACCTTTTTAGAGTATCCATTAGAATGTTTGTAAAATTTTTCACCACTTCCCCGGTAACCTGTAGTTCTCAGCAGAGGCAGCCATGGTCCTCCTGGGAGCACAACTCCACTGGACTGGGAACCACAGACATGCCTATCCCTGCCTCCACCTGCTGGTCTTTCTCTACCCACCCTGGTTGCTGAAAACAAAGTACATAACCTCCTGGGATCTCTGCAGCCCTGCCCGTAGGCTGAGAAACCTGAATACTTAACCAGGTGACTCTAGGGCAAGTCTGCTTCCTCCCTACAGTACTGCAGCTAATGCACTCTCGAAAGTGCCACTTCCTGGCTGGAGGCCAACCGGCATAAAATCAGTGCACTAAACAGAAACACAACCAAGGACCCTCACAGGGTCCACTTCACTCCCCTGCTTCCTCCACCAGAGCAGGTGCTGGTATCCACAGCTGAAAGACCCGAACAGGGATCGCATCACAGGACTCTTTGCAGGCACTCCTCAGAACCAGCCTGGAGCCCAGGAGTTCTGCAGGGTGGCTAGACCCAGAAAAGCAAAAGCAATCACTGCATTCTTCCTGAGGAAGAAGAAAAATCTAAAAGTTTGGAAAACATATTTGAGGGAATAATTGGGGAAAACTCCGCCAGCGTTGCTAGAGAGCTAGACATCCAAATACAACGAGCTGAAAGAACATCTGGGAAACGCATTGCAGAAAGACCACTGCCTGGGCATGTTGTCATCAGGTTCTCTACACTCAAGACGAAGGCAAGGATCCTGAGAGATGGGAGACAAAAGCATCAGGTAACCTACAAAGGAAAACCTGTCAGAGTAACGCAGAGTTCTCAGCAGAAACCCTACGAGCTAGCAGGGATGGGGGTCCTATTTTAGACTCCTTAAACGAAACAATTATCAATTAAGATTTTGTATTCAGTGAAACTAAGCTTCATAAATAAAGATACCATCTTTTCCAGACAAACAAATGCTGAGAAAATTTACCACTACAAAGCCAGCACTACAAGAACTGCTAGAAGGAGCTGTAAATCTTAGAACAAATCCTCGAAATACACCCAAATAGAACCTTCTTAAAGCATAAATCTCACGGGACCTATATAACAATAACACAATGAAGAAAAAGTACTCAGGCAACAAATAACATGACAGATAGAATTGTACCTCACATCTCAATCCTAACATTAAACATAAACGGCCTAAATGCTCCACGTGAAAGATACAGAATGGCAAAAGGGATAGGAATTCACTAAGCAAGTTTCTGCTGTCTCCAGGAGACTCACCTAACTCGTAAGGACTCACATAAACTTAAGGTAAAGCAGTGGGAAAAGGTATCCCATGCAAATGGACACCAAAAGTGAGCAGGGGGAGCTATTCTTATATCAGACAAAACAAAATTCAAAGCAACAGCAGTTATAAAAGACAAAGAGGGACATTATACAATGATAAAAGGACTAGTCCAACAGGAAAATATCAATCTTAAATATATATGCAGCTAACACGGGGGCTCCCACATTTATAGCACAATTACTACTAGCTCTAAGAACTGACATGGGTGCAACACAGTAGCGAGGGACGTCACTAATCTACTGACAGCAGTAGGTGGATTCAAAGACAGAAAGGCAGCCGGGCACGGTGGCTCACGCCTGTAATCCCAGCACTTTGGGAGGCCGAGGCGGGTGGATCACGAGGTCAACAGATCGAGACCATCCTGGTCAACATGGTGAAACCCCGTCTCTATTAAAAATACAAAAAATTAGCTGGGCATGGTGGCGCGCGCCTGTAATCCCAGCTACTCAGGAGGCTGAGGCAGGAGAATTGCCTGAACCCAGGAGGCGGAGGTTGCGGTGAGCCGAGATCGCGCCATTGCACTCCAGCCTGGGTAACAAGAGCGAAACTCCGTCTCAAAAAAAAAAAAAGGCAAGAAAGAAAGTCAACAAAGAAACAATAGACTTAAACTATCCCGCACAACAAATACACTTAACAGATATTTACAGAACATTTTGCCCAACAACTGCAGAATATACAATTTATCAGCACATGGAACATTCTCCAAAAATAGATCATATGAGAGGCTGCAAAACACGTCTCAGTAAATTTAAATAAATCAAAATTATATCAGATACTCTCAGTGGAACAAATACCACAGTGGAACAAAACTGAAAATCAGCACCACAGGGGAATCTCAAAACCAGGCAAATACATGGAAATTAAACAACCTGCTCCTGAATGATCGTTGGGTCAACAATGAAATCAAGATGGAAATTTAAAAATTGTTTGAACTGAATGAAAATAGTGACACAACCTATCAAAACCTCTGGGATGCAGCAAAAGCAATTCTAAGAGGAAAGTCTGCAGCATTAGGTGCCTGCATCAAACGGTGTGAAAGAACACCAATAGACAATCTAAGGCCACACCTCATGGAACAATCCAAACCCAGACTCAACAGAATAAAGGAAATAATGAAGGTGAGAGCAGAACTAAATGAAATTGAAACAAAAAAAGTACAAAAGAGAAATAAAACGCAAACTTGATTCTTTGAAAAGATAAATAAAATTGATAGCCCATTAGTGAGATTACCCAAGAAAATAAGAGATAAGGTCTAAATAAGCTCAACGAGAAATGAATGGGAGATATTACTACTGATACCACAGAAATACAAAAGATTATTCAATGAATAATGAACATCTTTATGTGCATAAGCTGGAAGACCTAGAGGAGATGGATAAATTCCTCTAGATTAAACCAGGAAGATTTAGATCTAGATTAAACCAGGAAGATATAAAAACTCTGAATAGACAACAAGCAGCAAGATTGAAATGGTAATTTTTAAAAGTTGCTGGCTGGGCATGGTCGCCCATGCCTGTAATCCCAGCACTTTGGGAGGCTGAGGTGGGCAGATCACTTAATGTCAGGAGTTCGAGACCAGCCTGGACAACATACTGAAACTCTGTCTCTACTAAAAATACAAAAATTGGCTGGGAATGGTGGTAGGTGCCTATAATCCCAACTACTCGGGAGGCTGAGGCAGGAGAATTGCTTGAACCCAGGAAGGGGAGAAGGCAATAAGCTGAGATCACACCACCACACTCCAACCTGGGTAACAAGAGCAAAACTCCATCTCAAAAAAAAAAAATTGCCAACGAAACAAAAGTCCAGGACAGATGGGTTCACAACTGAATTCTATCAGACATTTAAAGAAGAATTGGTACCAATCTAATTGACACTATTTCATAGGCCAGAGAAAGAGGGAATCTTCCCTAAATCATTCTACAAAGTCATTACCATCCTAATACCAAAACCAGAGAAAGACATAACAAAAAAAGAAAACTACGGACCAAGATCCCTGATGAACTTAGACGCAAAACTCCTCAACAGAATACTAGTTAACCAAATCCAATAGCACATTAAAAAGATAATCCAACATGATCAAGTAGGTTTCATACCATGGATGCAGGGACGGTTTAGCATCTGCAAGTCAATAAACATGATACACCACACAAATAGAATTAAAACCAAAAAGCTCACAATTATCTCAATAGATGCAGAAAAAGCATTTGGTTAAATCCAGCATTGTTTTCTGAATAAAACCTCAGCAAAATCAGCATAGAAGAAACATGCCTTAAGGTAATACCTGCCATCTATGACAAACCCACAGCCAACACTATACTGAACAGGGAACAGTGAAAACCATTTCCCCTGAAAACTGGAGCAAGACGAGGATGTCCACTTTCACCACTTCTATTCAACATAACACTGGAAATGTGGAACAAGCTCAAATGCCCATCAACAAGTGGATAAAGAAATATACATAATCACACTTTCTTTATCATCTATGTATCTATCTATGTATCTATGCATGTATGTATGTATGTATGTATGTATGTATGTATGTATCTACCTACCTACCTACCTACCTACCTACCTACCTACCTACCTACCTACTTGCCTACACCATGGAATACTCAGTCATAAAGAGGAATAAAATAATGGCATTCACAGCAACCTGGATGGAACTAGACACTATCATTCTCAGTGAAGTAACTCAGCAATGGAAAACCAAACACCCTATGTTCTTACTCATAAGCGGGAGCTGAGCTATGAGGATGTAAAGGCTTAAGAATGATACGATGGACTCAGGTGGGAGGACGGTGAGTGATAAAACACTCACACTGGGTAGAGTGTACACTGCTTGGGTTCTGGGTGCAGCAAAATCTCAGACATCGCCACTAAATAACTTATTCACGTAACGAAACACCACCCGCTCCCCAAAACCTATTGGAATAAAAAATAAAAAGAAACCACTCTTGAGGGCAGTTCTGATCATGTTGATCCTTAAATTCTTGACACAGTACTGACATGTTCGTAATGATAGTGGTGACCGTTGTTCAGTGCTTACCAGCAACACGCTCAGCCTCTTACGTGCGTTATCTTGCTGTCTTCAGAACAACCCTGAGAAGTAACAGAAGTCAGTTAGTCCTGTTTTATAGATGAGCTGCCCAAGATGTTACTGCCAGTAAATGGGAAAGTTGGCATTCAGGCCCAGGTACAGGCTGGTGCCCAGTACCACCTGCCCTGAGTGTTTGCTGCCTCGGCAGATGAGATGGGGGTCGCACCTGGCACTGGGTGTGCTATCATCATCCCAGTCACTTCGCTGAGTCCTTCCCCATAAGAATCTGGTCACGTTCTACAAAGGGCTTGCAGACGAGGGTGCAACTGCAGGCCTCCGTCCTCCCGGTCCCCAGCTTCAAGGGAGATGAATGAAATCTGCTCGCTCCGCGTGGCTTAGCGACCTGTAACCCTCTGCTTCTCCGTCTCTTCATGTTTGCTTTCCTTGCCCTTAGGATGTAAATCTGCTGCTTTCCCAGGAGAGGCCACGTGCCAGACATTCTTTCATGCCCTGGGCCTCCCCAGCAGCCTCCTGACCTCGCTTTCTGCTGAGCAGCTTGGCTGGAACGAGAAATGAGACTCGGAAGCTTTTCCCCTTCCCAGCCACAGGATGCCCCTGTGTCTGAGAAAGGAAAGGAACTCTTCCAGTACCAGCCTCCCTCTCCCCCTACCTCACCAGGAGGGGCAGGGAAGCGCTCCCCACTCCCAGGATGGTCTTGGAGGCCAAGTCAGACCCGGGTGGGGATGCGCTGTGAATAGCCAGCCAAGCTGCCCTCGGGATGTGAGAATTCTAAACTAGTGATTGGACCTCAGACCTCAGGGCAGAGCCTCCTCCAGGCTCTTAACCCCAGGTGCATCCTCCACACTCCTTGGCTGTCCCGCAGAAGCAGACTTGACCACACCCCTCCCCAGCTTAAAGCCCACCCAGGACTCCGGGGGGGTCCAGCCCCAATCCTGCCAGGCCAGCTTCCCCAGATCAGCCCTGCCCACCCTCCAGCCCCGCAGCCGGCCACCCCTCCTAGCCACTGTGCCCACCCAGCCCCAAATTGTGACCGCATCCCCCATGGCCCTGCAGTCCTCAAGCTTCACCTGCATACTAGTCAGGGGCTCCAAAGAAACAGAACCGACAGGATCTTGCTCTGATTCCTCCCGTCCATCCTATCCTGTAACTGCAGGAACCGCACCTGGTGAGTGTTGTTTCAAGTTTGTTGAGTGTGTGAAGTCTCCAGGGTCCTCTGAGAACCAGGGGTGAGCTCACAGGCCCCTCCGCTGCCTGCCTGCACTCGTCCAGGCTGAGAAGGACCCACAGCAGGCCTCAGGCCCAGGACCGACCAACTCCAAGCTCCAAAAGGTGCCTTGTACCAATTTGGACTTGACCCCTTGGGGCTCTCCTCCTCTGAGGACCTGGGATTCCCATGTTTCTGATCCAGGAAGAAGCAGACTCAACCGAATCACCCCTCAGCTCAACTCCAATTTTACCAGAAATCCCATACTCCCACCTCTAAGCAGGACAGTTCCCTGCCTCCAAAGATCCCGCCCTGAGGTCTGTAGCGAGTGGACTGGTCGCCCCAGAAACATGTGTCCAAGCCCTAACCGCTGGCACCTGTGAATGTGAGCACACTGGGGAAAGGAGCTCTGCAGATGTAATTAACTAAGGATCTTGAGATGAGACCTTCTGGATTAGCTGGATGGGCCCTAAACGCAGGGACACGCATCTTCACAAGAGAGGAGCAGACACGGAGAGGAAGGCCTGGGAGAGTGAAGGAAGCCGTAAGCTACGCAGAGCCCGCCGGCAGCCCAGGAGCCAGAGAGCAGCCAGGAGGGGCCTCGCTCAGGGCTTGCAGGGTCCCGGCCCCGCTGACACTTGAATTGTGGCCCTCTGCCCTCTGGAACTGTGAGAAAATACGCTTCTGTTGTTTTAAGCCCCCTGGTTGGTGGTCATTTGTCACCGTTGCCCCAGGAGTCTCTGAGGTCTTGCCCACCTCCCACCCCATCTCAGCTCCTCCCTCACCAGCTGTGGCTGCACTGGCCTCCTTCCTCCCTCGTCCCTCCCCCTCCTCCCTTCCTCTTTCTTCCCTCCTCCCTCCTCCCTTCTCTGTCCTCCCTCTTTCCTCTTCCCTCCTGCCTCTTACTCTCCTCCCTTTTCCTCCTCCCTCCTCCTTCCCCCTCCCCCTCCTCCCTCTTGCTCCCTCCTGCTCCCTCCTGCTCCCTCCTGCTTCCTCCTGTCTCCTTCCTCCTCCCTCCTCCCTCCCCTCCTCCCTTCCTCTTTCTTCCCTCCTTCCTCCTCTGTCCTCCCTCTTCCCTCTTCCTTCCTGCCTTCTTCCTCTTTCCTCTTCCCTCCTGCCTCTTACTCTCCTCCCCTTTCCTCCTCCCTCCTCCTTTCCCCTCCCCCTCCTCCCTCTTGCTCCCTCCTGCTCCCTCCTGCTTCCTCCTGTCTCCTTCCTCTTCCCTCCTCCCTCCTGCCTCCACCATGCCCGGCCGATGTCTCCTCTTGAGCATGCTTCTCACCAGCTGGTCCTGCAGCCCCCTGGCCTCCTTCCTCCCTGCTGATCTCACTCACAGGTTGCTTCCCTCTATGTTCTATGCTGCCCACGGCCCAAAACACAGCCCCCCACCTCCTCCTCTCTGCGCCTGTCTTTGTCCTGAGCCCTCAGCACTGTTCAGCTGCCTCCCTTCCGACCTGAACATGAACCCACCAGGGAACGTTCTCGGTGTATTTTGGTTTCTTCTCTCATTGTCCCCAGCCCCTGGAGTAAATCCCGCTCAAATGCGTCCATGGGAAGAGCTGGTATGTGAACAGATGAGAGGTTCAAGGGCAAAGAGGCAGCGGTCATGGGCAGGTGCACGAGGGAAGGAGGGCGGCCTGGTGGTTGGGGCTGAAGGCGCGTTGCAGCTGGGCGGGGAGAGGTCTCCTTGCACTGGCTTCTAGGGGGGCTGCTGGTCTTTCCCTGGCTGTACCAAAGCTACTGGCCCTCCCGCCCTGGGGAGAGGAGGAGGCAGCCGCGGCCCCACCGGAGTCCTGTAGGCACAGACACTTGCTCAGACGCTCCTGGTGTTCGAGGAAAGCCTGCCCTGTTGCTAAACACACCCCGACTTTCGTGTGGATCAGGTCCAAGTATTAAGTGTATAGCAGATGAGGGGCCACGGTCATGGCAGCTGACCACAAGGGTGGCGGCCCCAGGGTCCTAATAGCCAAGATCCTGCCTTGTAAATCCTTGGTGTTCAAAGTGAGTGGGGACCTGGTTCTCAGGCCCTTCTCTCCATCCCATTAATTACCTCCGTGGAGGACGCGAGGTCCCGGCTCCCACCCAGGTGACTTTGTCACAGGCCTGTTCCCCTGTGATCCTGGAAGGTGCTTCTCTTACACACTGCTGCATTAGCACCTGAAGCCAAGAAACGCTTTTAAAGCGGATGGCAGAGGGAAGAGAAGGAAGAAAAGAAGGAGGAAGAGAAGGAGGAAGCCACAGGCCCTGTGCCAAGTGCTGGGCCAGGAGCAGCCACTTCTCGCTGGTGTTTGAGCTCCGGGCGTGATGACCCCCGTGTGAAATGAGGGGATGGGGGCTCGCAGAGGCCACATGGCTTTCCCAGGGCCCCACCCACTGCTGAGTGCTCAGCCAGGATGTGGCCCCCATCCCCCCGGTGACCAGGTGGCAGCGGCTCCTGAGGATTCACAGCCCCGGTCAGCTCCCCCCACCCCTAAACTCACCACTTCCACTTGCGATCTCCCGCTGGGTCTTCGGGGTGCCCCACAGGCGAAAGCACCTTTGCAAGGACCATAAACTCATGAGGCGGTGCTGAGTCCTGCGACAGGCAGGGACTTGTCCTCGGCCCCCAGTGACCAGGGAGATTTGGGGTCTTTCCCCGGTGTGACGAAGGCTCTGGCCCAGTTCTGGAGACCATCAGGACGTGTCAGCCGTCAGTTCTTGGCTTGCATTTCTAGAGCCACCCGTGTCGTTGTGAGAAAATCAGAAAGTTCGCCCAAGTTGCCCTCATGTTCCTGTCTGTGTCTGGGCGGCGCCTGTGGCTGTAGCTCGAATGTCTCCGGGTGAAGCCACTGTCTTTACTCATAGTGGGAGGCGCCTGCTCATCACCCACAAGCGCGGCTCATGGGCATCTACCATGGTGTTTCACTCATGTGCTGTGGCCCTGTGCTTCCGGGTGACTGAGCTCTCTGGCCTGCCTGTGCCTGCTCTGTGGCCTCGGGCACCGTCCGCCACTCCCAGCCCCACAGTGCTCCCAGACCCACACTGCTCCCAGCCCCACTGTGCTCCCAGACCCACAGTGCTCCCTGCCCCACAGTGCTCCCAGCCCCACTGTGCTCCCAGACCCACAGTGCTCCCTGCCCCACTGTGCTCCCAGCCCCACAGTGCTCCCAGCCCCACTGTGCTCCCTGCCCCACTGTGCTCCCAGCCCCACAGTGCTCCCTGCCCCACTGTGCTCCCAGCCCCACTGTGATCCCAGACCCACAGTGCTCCCTGCCCCACTGTGCTCCCAGAC
>CM052653.1:2412289-2436831 GCA_028533165.1 Leontopithecus rosalia | reverse complement strand
AGGTGAGGTGTTCCGGTTTCAGGTGTTTTGCTCCTTTTTGTGCTGGCTTCTTCCCATCTTTGTGGATTTATCCACCTGTCATCTGAGTAGTTGCTGACTTTCTGATTGGGTCTCTGAGTGGACATCCCGATTATTGATGATGAAGTATTTCTGTTTCTTAGTTTTTCTTCTAACTGTCTGGCCCCACTGCTGTAGGACTGCTGAGGTCCACTTCAGGCCCTGCTTGCCTGGGGAACTTCTGTAGCAGCTGTGGAACTGTGAGGGTTGCTACCAGATTCTTCTTCTGCTATCTTTGTCCCTGAATAATGCCCGCCAAATGTCAGTCTGATCAGGCCTTTGTGAGGTGACTTTTTGGATATATGGGGGTCAGGGAGCTGCTTGAGGAGATAGTCTGTACTTTATAGGAGCTCAAGTGCTGAGCTGTGAGCTCCATTGTTCATTCAGGGCTGCTAGGCAGGTACATTTAAGTCTGCTGCAGCAGACCTCATAAAGGCCCCCCTTTTTTTTCCCTCAGGTGCTCTGTCCCTGGGAGTTAGGGCTTTATTTATGAGTATCTGTTGCAATTTCCAGTCCACTGAGGAGGCAGTCTAGTCACTGCCTGCCTGTAGTGGCTATGCTGAGCAGCTGTGGGCTCCGCCCTGTTGCCATGGGCTCCGCCCTGCTGCCGTGTGCTCCCCCCTGCTGTCATGGGCTCCACCCTGCTGCCGGGTGTAATTCCCTGTAGTCCTGTTTATATGGGTGTGGTTAGAACTGCAGTGGCAATGGTGGCCCGCCTCTGTAGTGGTGGACTCTCTCTGTTATGGTGGGTTGCCTCGGCAACGGCAGGCTGCGTCAGCAATGGCAGTGTACCTCTGTAGGGGTCACATGCCTTGGTAGTGGTGGACGCCCCTCCCCACCAAGCTGCACTGTCCTGGGTTCAGCTGTGCTTGCTGTGAAACTCTCAACCCCGAGAATTGCTGTTTTGTTTGTTGTTGTGGGGGTGGGACCCGCCAAGCCTGATCACCTGGCTCCCTGCCTCATAGCCTTTTTTTTTTTTTAAGTTGAATGGTTGACTCTCTCCCAGGTGTTCCAGTCACCTGCTGAAAGGGCACCGGGATCTGTGTGATTTCCCGTGCAGTGACCCACTGCGCCGGCTCAAACCACGTTGCTGCCTGGGAATCTCCTGGCCTGGCTTTCTGTTTAAGTCCCGTTTAATCAGATGAATGTGCTAATCTGCCTTCCAAAATCTCCAATTGCTGGTTTAACAGGGCAGCCAAACCAGTGTGTTTTGTATGGAGTGCCGCTGGGCTGTGGTCTCAGCCCAAACAGCCGTGCCGGCCCAAACTGCCACACTGGTGCCCCATGGGGCTCTTACACCTGGGAATCTCCTGGTCTGTGAGCAATAAAGATCCATCTGGAAACGCGGCATCCACTCACCATCTGCGGATTCACTGGGAGCTGCAATCCTGAGTTGGTCCTAAAGTGCCATCTTCCCAGTCTCCCCACTTCCACTTTAAAACAAATGGCTTGCATCTGGGTTTTCAGCCATAACTAAAGCCTTTCTCCACCCACAGCCACATGCTTCTTTTTTTCTAGGACATTTAGGTCCCTGCTGATTTTACTCTCTCCTCTTCCCCTCCCTCCTAGGGTGAAGAAGGGAATTTAAGAACACTTCACCCATCTGGAACTAGGAAATGCTGTGGGAGCAGACATCACCAAGCATCTGTGGTAAGAAGCGTCCCACCCTTCCTTCAGGCAGAGCCTGGGACCTTAGGAGCTTAGGAGCTGCTAGACTGTAGGACCCTAGTTGATGAGAAGCAGCAGGTTAGAGGTGGGAGTGCTGGAAACAGCAGGGAATGTCATGTGTCCAGCCCGATACCAGGATTTTTCTTTGAAGGCAGGAAAAACTGTACAAAACCAGAGAAACAATTTTCAAGATTCTACGGGGGAAATTTCCACAAATAATTTCCATTCTCTACTTACATAAAAGTAGAGATTGCTAGAAATCTCTGTGTGCCTAACACCCAGCTTCAGTGAACGTCAGCACTTGGCTGCACTGTTTCATAAACAATAAGCATTTACAAAGCTCTGGTTTCCAGGCATAGTCGCTGACGTTTCCTGCGACCCCCACCCATCGATCCTCACTGCAGCCCATCTCAGTGTGATGACCTTGAGTTTGTGGAGGAAACAACACTGTTCAGTGTGGTTCTCAAGAGGCCGGAGAAGTGGGTAATCCATTAAAAAAAAGACTTCTGGGAGAATGCTTCAAAGGTTTGGTGCTGAATGTGGTGGCTGCTTAGCTGCTTGGGACTTCTCCCCATGCAGAGGGCTTCACAGTAACGGAGGCGTCCTGTCCTGCTTCCCTGCAGACAGGGGGCCAGTTGTACCTGCGGATTCCACACTCTTCCTGCCATTACGGTTTTTGGCATTAGTGCCAGTTTTCTGGGTTATCCTCTGACAAGCCTAAGGTTAGTATTTACAAAAAAATAAAACAAAGCAACCCACCAATGCCAAGCCGCGCAGTGCTGATATGTGAGAGAACAACACCCCCAGCCACAGAATGACAGCCAGGCAGCAAACGAGCTAAACCTTGTATTTCTTTTTGTGCAAAGAGCATTGTAACAAGAATAGGCATTAACAATGGAAAGCCCTTCCTTCAGTGTTTTCCTGCTTCCTACCAATCCCTCTCCACGTGGGTTTATAAGCTTCACGTCATCTTGGCCATCCTATAAACAAATACCGTTTCGTAGGGAACACGGTCTCTCTGGGCACTGCCATAGAGTCTCTGTCCAAATTGCTGCAGGGTCTTCCACCATTCACACTGATCACCTCCCAGTTACCTCTCATGGCTTCTGGGCAGCGCAACCTAAACCCCCTGCCAGGTTTCTCTAACACACGCACCACCAACCAGCCCCACAAGGAAACATGGCTGCAAAGAGAAATGGAAAGAGGCTGAAGTCTAGCAAGAGCAGGTCGAGGAAATGATGGAGGAGGAGGAGGTGGGTGTGTCCTTCCCTCTCAGGCAGTGGAGACAATCCAAGGAAGACAGGTGGAATGGGAGGGAGCCGGAGAAACTCAACCCCCAAAAGTCAGAGTGTCCGACACTTTGCTGAAGAGGCAGAGCCGAGTGTGGAGGAGGAGAGAGAGAAATGGTTCAGTCTGATCCAAGCGAGGTGAACCCAGGGTCCCCTCCAGGTGAATGGAGCTGGGGAAGACCGAGGGCGAGGTCGGTGGAGGGCTGATGGCTGGGGGCTTGGAGGAGTTTGCTGTGTGGTGGTAACTCCTCAGGGTGAGACAGGACACAGGCAGGGAAGAGGGAGGAGGACTGGACCGAGGCCGGTGCCTGCAGGTGGACACACACCAGGGAGCCGCTGACTTGCAGGTTCTCTGCCTGAACCACAGATAAAACCCTAAGCTCTGCAGCTGGCTGAATTGGCCCCCTTCTCAGTTAAGGGGATTCTAAAGAAACCTAAAAACTTAATTGAGGCCACAATGGCCAAGAAGGGGTCACACATGACTCATGATGCCTTTGTCCTTGAGAGTTCAGCTGACCAGCATTAGCCTTAAAACACACATCTTGGCCAGGCGCGGTGGCTCAAGCCTGTAACCCCAGCACTTTGGGAGGCCGAGGCAGGTGGATCACGAGGTCAAGAGATCAAGACCATCCTGGTCAACATGGTGAAACCCCGTCTCTACTAAAAACACAAAAAATTAGCTGGGCATGGTGGCACGTGCCTGTAATTCCAGCTACTCCGGAGGCTGAGGCAGGAGAATTGCCTGAACCCAGGAGGCGGAGGTTGTGGTGAGCCGAGATCACACCATTGCACTCCAGCCTGGGTAACAAGAGCGAAACTCCATCTCAAAAAAAAAAAAAAAACCCACATCTTAAGACTAACAAAGCAGACTCTTGCTAGGCTCATGCCTGTAATCCCAGCACTTTGGGAGGCCTAGGCAGGTGGATCACCTGAGGTCAGGAATTCAAGACCCACCTGGCCAACGTGGTGAAACCCCAACTCTACTAAAAATACAAAAAATTCACTGGGTATGGTGGCACTCGCCTGTAGTTTCAGCTACTCGGGACGCTGAGGCAGGAGAACTGCTTAAGCCCGGGAGGCAGAGGTTGCAGTGAGCTGAGATCGCACCACTGCACTCCAGCCTGAGCAACAGAATGAGACTCTGTCTTAAAAAAAAAAAAAGGCAGATTAAAAAAAAAGATATCAAATTCCAACCTGGCTTTGGCATAGCATCACAGGACAGCAGGTTCTGAGGAAATATCAAAGTATTTTATCCCAAAATGTATTTATTTTATGTATTTTGAAATGGCCCTGCAAAGCTGTCTCTTGTGAGGGAAGAATTCTCTTCTTTTTGCAGGTCTTTGTTTTCTGCTCCGAAAGAGATTAACTGAGAATCTAAAACCATCTAAAGGTCTCTACTGCCTGTGAGGGCGGCCACCTAAGAGACTTCATCTATATAATAAAAGCCTTGTCTCCACAACCCCCTATCTTAACCCAGACATTCCTTTCTATTGATTCCAGCTCTCTGGGTGATAACTTAACCTTTTTAACCAATCGTCAATCAGAACATCTTTGAATCCGCTTATGATCTGTAAGCCCCCGCTTCACTCCACATTGTTCTGACTTTTTGGACTGAACCCATGCACACCTCGCATACATGAGTGATGTCTTCTGCCTCCCTAAAACATACACAATCGCGTTGCAAACCAACCACCTCGGACACACGTTATCAGGACCTGCTGTGGCTGTGTGATGGGTCATGGCCCTCACATTTGGCTCGAAATAAATCTCTTCAAATACTTTACAGGGTTTGGATCCTTTTCATCTGCATGATGGTTAATAGTCAGTGTTGACTTGACTGGATTGAGGAATGCCCAGATCTGAGGGAGGCATTGTTCCCGGGTGTATCTGTGAGGGCATTGCCAGCTGGGACTGACATTCTAGTTGGTGGACTGGGAGGGGAAGACCCACCCTCAGTGTGGGTGAGCACCATCCAATTGGCTTCCGGTGCAGCTGGCACAAAGCAGGTGGCAGAGGGGTCCCGCACTTACTGAGTCTGCATTCTCATCCCATGCCTGCTGCTTGCGTCTTCTCCTCTTGCCTTTGGACATCAGACTCCAGGTTCCCCAGCCTTTGGACTCTGGGACCTGCACCAGTCGCCTCCCTGGGGCTCTCGGGCCTTTGACCGCAGGCTGAGGGTTGTACCGTCAGCTTCCCTGGCTTTGAGACTTTTGGACTTAGGCTGAGCCACACCACTGGCTTCCCTCTTTTCCAGGTCTGCAGACAGCCCATTGTGGGGCTTTGCCTTGTAATCCTATGAGCCAGTTCTCCCTGTTGAGCTCCCTGACGTACATTCTGTTGGTTCTGCCCTCTGGAGAGTCCTCACTAGCACAACCTACCTCCATGTCTTCGCTGCTCCCTCCTGCTTGGAGGAGCTGACTGTACAACCTGGTCCAAGACAGAGCCATCCGTTTTGTCCCGGAGACTGCCCCAGGGATGAAACGTGGCTGCACACCCGACCTAGCTAGAGCTCATCACAGGCCCTCTTGCGTTTTCTGGCTGCAGCTGGCAAGAGGGCCCTGCGCCTCCTGTTGTGGGCCTCCCCGCCCCTGCTGGGCCCCTGAGCCTACCCCTGAGTGTGAGGCTGCTCTGGCTGACACTGAGTGCAGTCGAATTCCAGCACTTGCAGCCAGGGTCCTGCTCAAGCAGGTGCCAGTTTCCAGATGGGCCAAGGATGAGGCTTGTGTGAGTGAGCAGGTGGGACAGGGTGTGGCCGCCCACCACCGTCTTCTCAGGGAGGGAGGGCAGTGGCAGAGACAGATGGAGATGGATCACGGGGGAAGGCTGACGGGACTGGGGCTGCCGCAAAGGACCATGACCTGGTGTCTTCAGCAACAGGAACTTACTCTCTTCAGCTCTGGGGGCCAGAGGTCCCAAATGAAGGTGTGTCAGGGCTGTGCTTCCCCAAAGCAGCTCGTGGAGAATATTCTCGTCTCTTCCACCCTCTGGTGGCTCCAACCTCTCCTCCACTCTGCCTCCGTCTCCACACTGGCATGGCCCTTTCCTCTTCCCGTGTCTTCTCCTTGTCTCTTAGGAGGACATCTGTCACTGGCTGCTTAGGATCTTCCCAGATCACCCGGGATCATCTCATCTGGACATCCTGCATGTAATCACATCATAAAGGTCATTGCTCCAAATAATGAAACATTCGCAGGTGCTGGGACGTGGGTGTATCTTTTGTGGGGCCACCATTCACCCACGACAGGTGTGGTGTGGAGTTGGGATGCAGGCTTGGGTGCAGTGACCAGACATGGCCACCGTGGTGTGGGAGAACCTGCAGTCAGCCCAGCTGCAGCTATGCCCTGGGAGAGCTGAGGCAGGAAAGGGCTGGGCGGAGGCCTGGCCCACGTGGAGGAGAAAGTTAATAAAATCGAAGGACAGCCATGCAGGGCCTGAAGAGGGATGATGAGGTGTAGCGTTTACCCTTTGCACCCCTGTGGGGGCATCTGTGAGGACCAGCATCAGCCACTTAGCCCCTGGGATATGCTGATTTCTAAACAGACTGACCCTCAATTTCCCACATGAGCCACACGTGCCGAGGAGGCCATGAAGAATCTCGTGGTTGGAGTCCAGCTTTTATAGCACTTCTGCTCTCTTCTCATTCCGTTCACACAGCTTATTTTAAATTCAGCAGTTCCGGGCCCGCCCACCCTGGGAGCAGATGCTGGGATTTCTTCTCGGAGCCTCTACAACTCCTCAAGCCTGACCGAGAGCATCCTCAAGTCACCAGAGACAAACAAAGGGCAGAAAGACGCTTGCTGGCTTTCCCTTTCAAACGCCAGGCTCGCCACATCCCTGACTCTGGGCTGAGCCAGGGCCCGAGGCTGGCCCCAGGTGCTGCCCGGAGCGGGAGGCAGGGCTTGCTCCCCGCATCTCGCCTGATGACAGACCTCAGAGAATTTCTGGGGCAGAGGAAAAGAGCATAATAAGCTTAATTTCGGCATTGTAAAGGTTATTATTATAATCATTTTCCTCTGAAGAATTGTAAATAATTCATTTGCAGAACTCCAGTTGAAGTCTCTAATTAGATTCTCCTTGGGCACTTACAGAGCTGCTCCCTCCTCCAGTTGTGAAGCCCATTTAGTTCGGTTTTTTGTTTTGTTTTGACCCTCTCTCCACGCAACATGCTAAGAAATAACCCTCTGATTGTCTTTTGTGTTCTCGAATTACGTTTCGGCAGCTTGCCCTGCCTGCCCCTCACCGGGGATGCTTGCAGCGGGGAGGGTGCTGGGGTGAGAAGGGCTTTCTTGTTAGGCCACATTTATGCTCCTTTCTCGGGGTCATGACGTGTCGCGGGAGTCGGATGCTCTGGTCCCTGCCTGCCCTCGGATCTGGGTGCCTGAACCAGGCAGAAGAGGGAGGGTCTCCTCAGGAACCGGGCAGAAGAGGCAGGGTCTCCTCAGGAACCGGGCAGAAGAGAGAGGGTCTCCTCAGGAACCCGGCAGAGCCTTTCAGAGGCTGACTCAGGCATTACTGGCTGTAAAATCCAGGGCTGTCTCTCCCGGGGTGTGATGCAGGAGGCGCAGGCCTCTGATGCTCAGAAAATGGCCCTGCTCCCTCTTCCTGGTCCCCCAGATCCTTCTGCGCCCACAAGTGAGCGTCTCCACGTGTGCTTGGAGAGCAGCAGCAGGTGCCGGTGCAGATGGCAGTGATGCTGCCAGGGAAGGAGACAGGGTTTCCCAGGGCGGCACCCACCCGCATGGGTGCAGGGGCCGGGGTGTGCGGGGGCGGGGGGGGACTGGGAAGTGTCAGATTGGCCCTGTTTCCACCTGAAGAGACAAACGTGGCTGTGCAGCGGTACAGGCGTCCAGGAGGGGTCTCCAGGGAACACCGACGTGAACTGGCCCGGTGCTCTGCGGTCGCCCCATACGCCTGCCCCGGCCTGCCTGGACCCCCGCCCGGCCGCGCCTCAGTCCCTGCCTGACCTGCTAGTCCTGAGCTTGGAGCCCTCCTGCAAGGACACAGCCCCGGGGGAGAGCAAGCCTTGCTCCCCAAAAGGCCTGGGGTAGTTTTGAATTTAGTTGTGTGTGAGTGTGTGTGTGTGTGTGTGCACGCGCGTGCCAGGAAGAAGGTGCTTGAGCATGTCCTGGGTCACAGAGAGGGTCCCGGTACCTGCATTTGCACCTCGGGGCTGTTGGATGTGCAGGACAGGTGCGGCGGGGGGCTTAGACCAGGGGAGGAGCAGGGCGGCCCGCACAGAGGCCGAGGCGCCTACCCCAGGGCTGGGGCCCTGCACGCGTCTCCCACCACCGCTGCAGGGGTCCCACCGTTCTGTGGGAGAGCCTGGGTTTTAGCCGGCCCCTCCCCACGCGTTCCCTCCTTGCTGTGGATCTGAGAGGAAGCCAGGATGCAGAGAGGAGAAACAGGCCGCCCGAGGATGGGGGGATGCGGGGAAGAGGGCTGACGGGGGTGGGAGAGGCAGAGGGGCGGACCGCAGGGAGGGCACTTGCCTTGGAGGGAGGAGGGGGCAGCAAGGACTTCGCTAGTGCCTCTTTTCTACTGGGAAGGGGCAGGTTGGGAGCTGGACGATGGAGAGGGGAGTGTGGGCGCCAGTGTGCCAGGGTGTGACGGTGCGCGGCCCTGAGCATCCCAGGAGAGCTGTCCCGGAGGCCCGGACGGGCTGGACCCCCTCTCTCCGCACACCGAGGGCCGCTGGAAGCCCCGGGGCTCTGCCAGGCGGGGTGTAGCCTGCGCACTGCAGCACCACGGGCGGGCAGAGGGACCCCACCTGGCGCAGGTTTTGTCTTTGAGCTTTCTTGGGTGGGAGGGAGCTGTCCCCGGCTGTGACACAGGTGACCTCTGTGAATCCTTTGGAAGGCCACATGAGTGCCACTGCAGGAGCTCCGCAGGGATGGGTTTGGCTTTAGGTGGCTGTGGCAGAGGAGAGGGTTAAATTAGAAGACCCATATTGACCCCCCAAAAGGGGCTTCTTGACGCTGCAGCACCGGCGCGGAGTCTGGGATGAACCTCCTGAGGTCAGGGGCCGCTGGGGAACCTGCCTCCCAGCAGGAGGGGAAAGACCCTCCCTGAGGGGCCGGTGTGGGCTTTGATTGTGTGCCCAGACTGAACACGTCTATCCTGGATAACCTCCGGGGTAAATCCACAAGATCTCTGGGCCCCAGCTCCATGGTAGGACCTCACCCTGAGCGCCAGGGGCCGGCAGCCCCCATCCCCACATTCCTGTTCAGTTTCTGTGTCGCGCCCCAGACATTTGTGTCTCTCCCGAGGCCCACCTCGCCTGTTTTTACGAGATGACTGGTTGTGGGAAGGCCCAGGCTTGGACGCTGCTTTGTCTCTTTCTGGTATGAAGATAACTGGCTTGCAAGTTAGTAAACTCATAAACTTGGTCTTATAAACACTCTTCATTCCAAATGTGACATCACCTCTATGTACATACATCTTCTTAAACTCAAATATGCAAAAATACCTCCCAAGCAGCTGCCACATTGCAGAGAATTTAATTAAAGGAAAGGCCCCTTTTGGAAATGTGTTTATTTTACCATAAAAAGGGATGGAGTTGCCCTTTCTGGAAGTTTTCCTCTCTAATTAAGCTTTGCCCTGATTACTGCTGTGGAGGTGGCACCTGGAGGAGTCCTGGAGGGAATGTCTCTGGGCTGATAAAACCCAGGGCAGTTCAATGAAAGGCAACGCAAACGGGCTCAAAAGCTGTGTGATGTTTACAAAGGGGGAGATGAAAACCCTTTGGTACAAATCAAAATATGTATTTGAAGAAATTATGGCCTGTAATCCCAGCACTTTGGGAGGCCGAGGCGGGTGGATCACGAGGTCAACAGATCGAGACCATCCTGGTCAACATGGTGAAACCCCGTCTCTACTAAAGATACAAAAAATTAGCTGGGCCCGGTGGCGGGTGCCTGTAATCCCAGCTACTCGGGAGGCTGAGGCAGGAGAATTGCCTGAACCCAGGAGGCGGAGGTTGCGCAAGATCGCACCATTGCACTCCTCCAGCCTGGGTAACAAGAGCGAAACTCTGCCTCAAAAAAAAAAAAAAAAAAAGAAATTATGGTCGAGCACAAGCTCCTTTACCTGGATTCCACCAGGGTCACGCAGCGCTCCTGCACTCCTGTAGGAAAAGCAGCCCCCACCAATGACAAAAATGACTGTTGTGTCACGACATAGAGGCACCGTGTGAGGCTTTATTCAATCAAATCAGAAACCATGAATGCTTCTTTTTTCTCAAATTTTATATATATATGTATTTTAGCAATAATTTATTTCTAAACCAAAAATTTCTTCAAATCACTCAGACCCTTTCTTGGAAACCAGGTGAAAACATTGAACAGGCTCATTTAATATTGACCCTGCTTAAGACAGAGCTAGATGGGGGGTACTGACTTCGCCTTACAGCTGACAACAGAGAAGCCAGGTTGAAAGATGAGTGACCTCCACGCTTCCTTTAGTTACCTGCTGCGGAGTGAGAAGCCAAGTATGCAAATGTGTATAATAACAGGGCTCTGACCTACAGGGACCAGCCCCAAGACCAGCTTGCTGTCAATAAGCCACGGGTGGAGGAAGGCAGGTCGCCATCCCTAGTAACCTGTCCAGGAAGCTGAACGAGAACCTTTGTGACAACTGACCCCAACTGGCCGGGATTCAATGAACAGCCGACATCTTCCCTAATTTTCGTCCCTGCTTCTGACATAGGACCGACTGGAGAGAGCCAAATCCACTCATAACCACCCACGTGGGTGTCCCACCTTTATGAGCTGCTTCCAGCTCCCACACTATTCTCAGATATTATGATTGTGTGCCTAACAGTACATGAAGAAGCCAAGTTGAATTTATTAGAATTAATAAGAATGTAACACAGTTACTGAATACAAAGATCAATTACATTTTACATCCAGAAACAACTAGGAAAAAAAAAAAAAAACAGAAAAACAGATCAGGAAAAAAAAAATCGTCCCTGGAAATAAGCTTGAATGAAATGTACAAGATTTCTGTAATGGAAACAGATCATTTTTTATGAAGGCATTATTTACTTATTTATTTATTTGAGACAGTCTCACTCTGTCCCTCAGGCTGATGTCTAATGGTGTGATCTCAGTTCACTGCAGCCTCCACCTTCTGGGTTCAAGTGATTCTTCCTTCTCAGCCTCCCAAATGGAAGAATTCATTAAGTTTATGGATGATAAATAGCTGATATATAAAGATATACATTCTTCCCAAATAGGGATATAGATTTCATGCAATCCCAGTCAAAATGTCCATTGCTTTTAATGCTTTTAATACTCCCACTGTTGGTGGGAATATAAATTAGTCCACCACTGTGGCAGACAGCATGGCAATTCCTCAAAGACCTGAAGACAGATATACCATTCAACCCAGTAATCAACCAGTAATTCAACCAGCAATCCCATTACTAGATATATACCCCAAGGAATATAAACCATTCTGTTATAAAGACACATGCACATGTATGTGCATTGCAACGCTATTCACAATAGCAAAGACATGGTATCAACCTAAATGCCCATCGCTGATAGACTGGATAAAGAAAACATGATACATACACACAATGGAACCATGAAGCCATAAAAAAGAATGAGATCACGTCCTTTGCAGCAACATACCCTTAGCAAACTAACACAGGAACAAAAAACCAAATACCACATGTTCTCACCTGTAAGTGGGGCCTAAATGATGGGAACACATGGACACAGAGGGGAAACACACACTGGGGTCCATCAGAGGGTGGAGGGTGGAAGCGGGGAAAGGATCAGTAAAAATGGCTAGTGGATGCTAAGCTTAATACCTGGGTGATGAAATAATCCATACAGCAAACTGTATGGCATAAGCTTACCTATGTAACGCACCTGCATATGTACCCCTGTACTTAAAATAAAAGTTAAACACTTAAAAAACCCCCAAAAAAACAAATGTCCACAGGTTTTTTTGTGGGGGGGTGGTAAGGAGGGGCAAGGGGTAGGCTGGAATTTGACACCAAATGACACAAAAATATATATGAAAACATGAAGGGCCGAGAAGAATTAAGACATTTTTGAAAAATAATCACACAGTGGGTACTTGATCTATGAGACATCTATACTTATTATAATTCCATGACACCTGAGAAAGTGTGACACTGGCCTAAGGAGGGACTCAGAACAACGTAACAGAAAACAACATCTTGAAACAGAAGCTCCCACATCCAGGACCTCATATGTGGAAGCAGTGGCATTTCAGATCAGTGAGAGAAGGATTAACATTTCCATAACTGGTCCTGGGTATTGGATATCCACATGGAAAAATGAAATTGGATGCCATGATGCATTATATTTTCCAAACATGACCACACCTGTATAGCTCCCATCCCACAGGCTGTCCTTTCAAGGTGACATTGACACTTCTCCATTGAGACCTGGGTCTGTGTTCTCTCCCCTTGCACCAGGGCAGACCTTTACAAATACCATGACCAACAGCATGCAAAGAAGCGACTGTTGAGGCTAAGTCAAAAAGGGTAATAAAGCTTCCATCTGGCACTCTCTCCTTCTCTCTCTCTCTCTCTCTCTCTCTCTCTCCATTCTCTTGATACTTGTCCTTGAAACCCAGCCACTACACGGAGAGGAAGTCAAAACCAGACCATATAGAGAAACTGCCACCCCATGTGCAGAGAAACAGCTCCCCAGCTGACTGACAGCATCAAATGGCAGATATGTGAGTGGATGAGATGGTTCTGGCTTTTGGCTTCTCAGAACCCAGTCATTGCAAGACTTCAAACAATAAACAAACAAAAACTTAACTTATGGACCCTTTCTGAATTCCTCACCCACAAAAGCTGTGAATAGAATATATGGTTGTTTTATACAGCAAAGTTTTGGACTGATTTCTTACACAGCCCTAGTAACTGAGCAGACCCCTACCTCACATCACACACAAAACTCCATTTCAGACAGGTCAAACAAAAGTCAAACTATAAAGCTTTCATAAAATATTATAAGAATTTATCTTCATAATCATGAAGTAGAAAGGAATTTCGTGGGACACAGAAATAAGTAACCATTAAGGAAAATATAATTGCACTGGTCTACAATAAATGTAGCCCCATCTAGCTAATCAAAGGCTATCATTGTGGAGGGAAAGACAAGCCACAAAGTGGTTTTTATTTCTCTCACAAAGTGAGAGATGATATTTGCCACACGCCTATCTTCTAAGGACTCATGTTATAGAATACATAAATAATTCCTGGCCAGGCATGGTGGCTTGTGCCTGTAATCCCAGCACTTTGGGAGGCCAATGTAGGTAGATCACATAAGGTCAGAAGTTTGAGATCAGCCTGGCCACCACGGTGAAAGCCTGTCTCTGCTAAAAATACAAAAATTAGCAGGCAGGCACCTGTAACCCTAGCTACTCAGGAGGCTGAGGCAGGAGAATTGTTTAACCCCAGGTGGCAGAGGATGCAGTAAGCCAAGATCACACCACCGCACGCCAGCCTGGGTGACAGCAGAGTGAGACTTTGTCTCAAAAAAATAAAATAAAATAAAAGAATTCCGACAAAGTAATAATATAGTAGAAAAAAATAGGCACGAGACATCAGTGGCACTTCATAAAAGCAGAATTCCAAATAAGCAATAGAAGAATGCAAATGTGCTCCACCTCATCAGTGACCAGAGAGATGCAAATCAAACCACTGTGAGATATCATCGCACACACACAAGACGATAAATAAAATCCACGACAATGCAGAATGTGGCTGACAGAGTGGCCCGGTAGGAACTCATATACCACGGTGGGAGTATGAATTGTTTCAACCACTTTGGAAAAGAGTGGCATTTTCCATTGCGTTTGAGGATGTGCATTCCTATGGATGGAATTCCACCCCCCACATGCCCTAGAGAGACTTGTGCCCATGCATACTAGGGCAGTGTTCCGTAATCTTCACAGCAGCACTCCTTGCAAGCACCCCAAGTGCCCTTCAGTGTACCATGGGTGGATAGATTGTGGTGTATTTATTCAATGGGATGCCAGTCAAAATCAAAACTTAGAGAACTATCCTCACATGCAACAATAAAGGGTCAACGCACGTGTATGATGAGCTAACGCTGCACGATCCAAAACTACCAGTGGCACAACTCCACTAATGGGAAGTTCAAAAACGTTCCGAACCGGGTTAGCCTGTGTACGTCTGGGGATAAATACAATCAATGCAAGGATACATTTGAAAGAAAAAAGCAAGGAGTGATCACTATAAAAACTAACAATGGCCACTCTTAATGTGGGTAGGTAAAAGGAGGTTCTAACTAGGAAATTCTTCCAGAGACTGATGTTCTATTTTTTTAGCTACATAGAAATTAGCTTTACAGTTATTCATGTCTTGTTTTGTTTAAATTAGGAACAACCTTTTATTTTTTTAAACACAGGCAGTGTATTTCCATTTTAGAAAATCAGAACAAAAATGATAGAAACATTATATTCATATCACCTAAAAATTACCACTGTTAATAGTTTATATCCTTCCAGATCTTTTTCTCGATGTGTATAAGACACAAACGCATTTCCTATCAAAGTGGCATCACACTGTATATAATGTTTTCAGTCATTAAAGTGTACAACTCTGTGATTTTGGATATATTCGCAATGCTCTACACCCATTACCAGTATCTAATTCCAAAATTTGATCAGAAAACCTCAAACCTCACATCCATCTCCCTTTCCCCCAGACCCTGGAAACTACTAATGTAATTTTTGTCTCCAGCAATTTTCCCGTTCTGAGTATTTTATACAAATGGAATCATACAGTATGCGGCCTTTTATATCTGGCTTATTTCATTTAGTATGTTTTCAAGGATCGTGCATATTGAAGAACAGATTAGCACTTCATCCTTTCATGATTAAATAATATTCCATTGCATGGATATAGCACAATTTGTCCATAACGGATGGGCAGTTGCGTTCTTTGGCTATTATGAATAATGTTGATATGAACACCTACATACAAAGTTTTTCATGTACATATATTTTCATTTCTCATAGATATGCATCTGTGAGTACATGGATCATATGGTGATACTATGTTTAACTTTTGGAAGAACTTCCAAACTGCTTTCTAAAGTGCCTGCACCATTTTGCATGCCCACCAGCAATGCATGCAAGTTCCACTTGTTTCATATCCCGTCAACGCTTGCTATTGCCCATCGTTTTGACATGGCCATCTTAGCAGATGAGGTTTCCTAATGGCTTGTGATGTGGAACATCTCTTTTTGTGTTTATTGGCCATTCATGTGTCTTCTTTGGAGGAATATCTATTCAAATCCTTTGCCCACTTTAAAATTGGAGTATTTGTCATGCTATTGTTGAGTTATAAGTATTCCGTACATATTCTAGATACTAGTCCTTTATCAAATGTATGATTTGCTAATGTTTTCTCCCATTGTGTGGTTTGCCTTTTTACTTTCTTGACAGTGTGCTTTAAGTTATGTAAGTTTTTTATTTTGGTGAAGTCCAATTTGTCTATTGTTTTCCTTGGTTGCTTATACTTTTGGTGTCATATCTCAGAAACCACTGCCAAACTCAAACTCATGAAGATTGACACCTATTTGTTTCTAAATGTTTTGTAGTTTTAGCTTTTGCATTTAGATTACTCTTTTTAATTTTTGTATATGGTATGAGACAGGAGTACAGCTTCATTTTTAACACGTGACTAGTCAATTGTCTTAGCACTGTTCATTTAAATGACTATTCTTTTTCCATTGAATTATCTCGGCACGTTTTCTGTGCCTTATGTCTTTTTAATTTCTCTATTTTTGCCTTTTTTGTGTTGAAAAGATATTTTCTAGTTTACCATTTTAATTCCCTTGTCATTTCTTTTACTATGTATTTTTGGGATATGTTGTTAGTAGTGGCCCTGGAAATTACAATTACATTCTAGTGGATAGCAGTCTAGTTCAGATGACTCCAAACTTAATTTTAATAATATATAAAAACTTTGCCCTTGTATACTACCATTACTTTCTCCTTCCTTTTTGCTATTATTGTCCTACAAATTATATATTTATGCAGTGAAAAACCATCAACACAGATTTATAATGATTGCTTTTTGCAGTTGATTTTTAAAATCAGATAGGGAAAAATAAATACCAAATAATGATATATGTATGCCATCTTTTATATTTACCTATGTACTTACCTTTACAGGTGCTCTTTATTTTTCCACGTGGACTCAGATTACTCTGTATTTATCTTATCATTTTAGCCCAAAACATTTCCTTCACTGTTTCCTTTTTTCATTCAAATTTTTTTATTTTAAATTTTCGTGGGCTTATAGTAGGTGTATGCTTCTTGTAAGGCAGGACTGCTAGTGACAATTTCTCTCAGGTTTTTTCTTTTAATCCAGAAATGTCTCAACTTCTCTTTCTCTTTGAGTGATAGTTTTGCTACATATTGAATTTGTGGTTGAGGTCTTTACAGCGCTTCAGGTATGTTATTCTGCTGCCTTGTGGCGTCTATGGCTTCTTCTGGTGAGAAATTCACTGGTAATCTTACTGAGGATACATGTATGTGATGAGTTGATTCTCTCTTGCTGCTTTCAAGATTCCTCTTGGTCTTTGGCTCTTGAGAATTGACTATGAGGTGTCTAGGTGTGGATCTCTTTCCATTTATTCCACTTGGAATTTATTAAGCTTCTTAGATGTACAGATGAAGGTTTTTCATCATGTGTAAACGTTTTGGTCATTGTTTTTTAAATGTTCTTTCTGCCCCCTTTTCTTTCTCTTCTCTTTCAGGGAGTCCCATTATGTATTTGCTGCTAGGCCCACAGGTCTCCAAGGTTTTGTTTCTTTTTCCTCATTCTTTTTAGTTTTGTTTTCTCAGATTGAAAAAAACTCCATGGACCTATATTCAAGCTTGTTGATTCTTTCTGCTGCCAGCTTAAATGTGCCATTGACTGCCTCTAGTGAAGTTTCTATTTCAGTTACTATACTTTTCAACTCTAGAATTTCTATGTGGTTTTTAAAGAAAAACGTATTTATATATCTTAATTAATCTTCTCTATTTCATGAGGCACAATTCTCACATTTTTCTTCAGTTCTTTAGATGTAGCTTCTTTTATTTATTTATTTTATTATACTTTAGATTTTGGGGTACATGTGCAGATCATGCAGGATTGTTGCATAGGTACATACATGGCAAGGTAGTTTGCTGCCTCCATCCCCCCATCACCTATATCTGGCATTTCCTCCCATGTTATCCTTCCCCAACCTCCCCAACCCCCCACTGTCCCTCCCCTAGTTCCCCACAACAGACCCATGTGTGATGCTCCCCTCCCTGTGTCCATGTGTTCTCATTGTTCAGCACCATCTTTGATCTTCTGTTCTTGTGTCAGTTTGCTGAGAATGATGGTTTCCAGATTCATCCATGTCCCTATAAAGGGCATGAACTCATGATTTTTTATGGCTGCATAGCATTCCATGGTGTATATGTGCCACATTTTCTTTGTCCAGTCTGGCATTTATGGGCATTTGGGTTGGTTCCAGGTCTTTGCTATTGTAAACACTGCCGCAATGAACATACATGTGCATCTGTTTTATAATAGAACAATTTATAATCCTTTGGGTATATATCCAGTAATGGGATTGCTGGGTCAAATGGAATTTCTATTTCTAGATCCTTGAGGAATTGCCACACTGTCTTCCACAATGGTTGAACTAATTTACACTCCCACCAGCAGTGTAAAAGTGTTCCTATTTTTCCACATCCTCTCCAGCATCTGTTGTCTCAAGATTTTTTAATGATCGCCATTCTAACTGGTGTGAGATGGTATCTCAATGTGGTTTTGATTTACATTTCTCTAATGACCGGTGATGATGAGCATTTTTTCATATGTTCATTGGCCTCATATATGTCTTCTTTTGTAAAGTGTCTGTTCATATCCTTTGCCCACTTTGAATGGGTTTATTTTTTTTCTTGAAAATCTGTTTTAGTTCTTTGTAGATTCTGGATATTAGCCCTTTGTCAGATGGGTAGATTGCAAACATTTTTTCCCATTCTGTTGGTTGCCAGTTCACTCTAATGACTGTTTCTTTTGCTGTACAGAAGCTCTGGAGTTTAATTAGGTCCTATTTGTCTATTTTGGCTTTTGTTGCCAAAGCTGTTGGTGTTTTAGTCATGAAGTCCTTGCCCATGCCTATGTCCTGAATGGTTTTACCTAGGTTTTCTTCTAGGATTTTTTATGGTATTAGGTCTTATGTTTAAGTGTTTAATCCATCTGGAGTTAATTTTACTGTAAGGTGTCAGGAAGGGGTCCAGTTTCTGCTTTCTGCACACTGCTAGCTAGTTTTCCCAATGCCATTTGTTAAACAGGGATCTTTTCCCCATTGCTTGTTTTGGTCATGTTTGTCAAAGATCAGATGGTTGTAGATGTGTGGCATTGCCTCTGAGGCCTCCGTTCTGTTCCATATTTCTATATCTCTGTTTTGGTACCAGTACCATGCTGTTTCTATTACTGTAGCCTTGTAGTATAGTCTGAAGTCAGGTAATATGATGCCTCCAGCTTTGTTCTTTTTGCTTAGAATTGACTTGGCTATGTGGGCTCTCTTTTGGTTCCCTATAAAGTTTAAGGTGATTTTTTTCCAGTTCTGTGAGTAAGGTCATTGGTAGCTTGATGGGGATAGTGTTGAACCTATAAATTACCTTGGGAAGTATGGCCTTTCTCACTATACTGATTCTTCCTAACGATGAGCATGGTATGTTTTTTCCATCTGTTTGTGTCCTCTCTTATTCCCTTGAACAGTGGTTTGTAGTTCTCCTTGAAGAGGTCCTTTACACCCTTTGCTAATTGTATTCCTATGTATTTTATTCTCTTTGTAGCAATTGTGAATGGAAGTTCACTCTTGATTTGGCTCTCTGTTAGTCTGTTATTGGTGTCTAGGAGTCCTTGTGATTTCTGCACATTGATTTTGCATCCTGAAGTTGTTTATCAGTTTCAGGAGATTTGGGGCTGTGACGATGGGGTCTTCTAAAAATACAATCATGTCATTTGCAAATATAGACAATTTGGCTTCCTCTTTTCCTATTTGAATACCCTTTATTTCTTTTCTTGCCTGATTGCTCTGGCTAGAACTTCCACTACTATATGGAATAGGAGTGTTGAGAGGGGGCATCCTTGCCTAGTGTCAGATTTCAAAGGAATGCTTCCAGTTTTTGCCCATTCAGTATGATACCGGCTGTAGATTTGTCATAAATAGCTTTCATTATTTTGAGATACGTTCCATCAATACCTAGTTTATTGAGGGTTTTTAGCATAGAGATGTAAATCTGACACCTGTGCTTCTGCCCTAATCCCCTGACAGACCATGCTTGTGTGTTTCTTTGCTTGCCTCCTAACTTTTTGTTGAAAACTGAACATGGAAAATGATATAATATGCCAACTCCGGAAATCAGTTTCCTTCTCCTGGGGGTTTGTTGCTGCTGCTGTTGGCTTAGTGGCTTTCCTGAGCTGTTTCTGTGTTATCTGTCCTGTGTTGGCCACTGAGGTCTGTACTCAGCCTAGCTGGCAGATCACAACTGGGTAATTTCCTTGACTACCTAGAAGCAGTAAGTTTCACAGCCTTTGCTGAGGGGCCCTGCCTCTGTCTGGGGGCAATTTTCAACTCTCAGGCAAGCAGGTTACAACAGGGCACAAGCCTTCACGTCCTGCTTTCACAGCACCTCAAATTCAGCCGGTGGTGATGCCTCGGGCCCCGTCAGGTCTTTGCTGGGCATGCATGTGGACTTGGCTTCCCACAAGTGTGTTGGAGTTTTTCAAAGCCCCCTTCTGGATATTTCTTCCCCAAGCTTTTCCTTTTAGTTTTTTTTTTTCCCAATCATCTTGTTGTTTATCTCTATTGCTTCATCACCTCAAGCTGTTGTCATAATAAAGAATTGTCCGACAGCTGGAACAAACAGGCCACATAATGGCAGTTCTCTGGGAATGGGGCTTTGGAGGAGCTCCAACTGCATTTTGCCCCCTAGTCTGCTCTGCCAGGCTGCTGGTCCTCACTGTGATTGCAGCATCACTGACTTCCAGGGTCACTGCGGAGCTGGAGAGAGGGGTTGGGCGAGGGCAAGTTACGGTGCCCCAAATCCCACTGTTCTTAGGGTGATTCAGCCACTTTTCCTGAATAAATGCTCCCCGAGCTGTCACAAGCCTTCATTTCCAGAGTTCTGAAAAAGTCTACTTTGACTTTTGTTTTTTGCAGAGTTTGCACTGCTTATATAAAAACGAATAAAAAAGCAAAATCAGCACTGTGACCTTGGTGCCCAGCTGCAGTAATCAACTGACTTCCTGACTGAGTCGTCACAGGGAAGCTGACCCAGATTTCACTATTCGGTATGTATGCAAATAATCCAGACAGAAGAAAAGTTTACACATTAGATTGGTCCAAAAGTTAATGCGGTTTTCGCCATTGAAAGTAATTGCAAAAACTACAATTACTGGTGCACCAACCTACTTCATAGGTGCCCATCACAGCACTGGCCATACAACAAACGGGACTGACCGCAAAGCCCAGACAGGGTACAGGCTGAGCACATACCCTGCATTTTCTCGCTGGAATGCTTGTACCCATTCTCTGAAACAATTATGAAGACCAAATGGTAATAAGGAGAATTTTTTAAGGATGTGTTTATTGAAAAGAGCAAAACGCAAACGTCTATTTGCTCCGTGGTTTTGCCTCTGGAACAATTCTATAGACGCATGTGCAACAGCCAGGAAGGAAGAATGAAAAGTGAACACGGGTTGTTAGGGTGGAGAGAATTGGGGGCCATTTAAAATTCGATTTTCCCCACCTTATTGTTATGCTTTAAGTGCACTAAATTGAAAGTTAAAAAATAACAGGTCAATATGCCTAAAGAAATACTTCCCCGTATCTCCTACGTGCTGGACTTGGCGCTGGTCAGAGGCATCCTGTGGCTGCGGCTGCGGTGACCCAGGGGCTTCCTCTGTGGTGTGACCTGGGGACAGAGCTCTGCCTTGTCAGCGAGATGGGCCCCAGGGACCAGGACGGGGATGGAATGCAGCTTTTTGCCAAGCTGCCTGGAGACAGGGAGGAGGAGGAAGAGGAGGAGGAGGAGAAAGGCCCTCTCCTTCCCCTCCTCCTAGAGGAGATGTTTTTCCAATAAATAATTGTGAAGTCTCAAATGAAATATAAGCCTCGTGAATTATCTTGGGCTTTTGGGTATCCAGGAATCTTTCAGTGTCTGCACAGGGTCACAGAGGCTCCTGATGGATGCTCCCACCTCCCCTGGGGGAGTGGGGCACCACCTTCCTGACGATAATGACGAGACCACCCCTTCCACCCTCCCCACATGCCACTCCCTCCCCGTGAACCTGGGCTTTTAGCTTCACTCCGTCATCCTGCCTTTTTTCTTTTTTAAAAAAATTTCTTTCTCTTAAGGGTCTGAGGAAGGCAAGGGAGAATTGAGTGGAATGTGCTTTGGAAATAATTCATCAGAGCAGCTTTCCTGAAGTGGGTTTTGTGTAGGATGACCAGCTGTCCTGGCTTGCCTGGGACTGAGGGGTTCCCAGGGGTATGGAACTTCCACTGCTAAAACCAAGAAAACCCCATGAAATTCCTGGATGAGTTGGCCACTTCAGTCCATGAGTCTCTACTTGGTGGATGCTAATAGGTATTCCACGAAAGTGGTTGGCAAAAACTAGGTTAAATACAGTCAGGTATATTTGCTGCAGGCCTCGTCAGCGCCTCTGTATGCTAATCTGTTATTGCTCATACACAATGAAAGCAGGGTGTCCTTGGTGTAACAGAGCTTAAGCTCTCTATTTTTCTAAAATCAATTAATCTAAGAAACATGAAGTTTGATGAAGCTCACTAAGTAGGCTGTGCTTCTCAGGATACCCAGACTGTTTCTGGAAGAAGCGGATCAAGACGCTACTCTTGAATAGTTGAAACCTGCCAAGTGCTGGACAGGGTTCTCTCCAAGGTGCTGTTAGCGAGTGGAGGAAGTCCCGAGGTTTGCTTTTGCAGAGCTGGGTGCTGGAAAGGGTGTGTTTCCAGGTGTGTACAGACCGGGGGTGTGTCCCGACCAGCCCTCCTCAGTCCAAGCCATCAAACACAGGAAAAGGACATCTTCCTGGTGAAAGCAGGCAGACCCGGGTCCCAGGGAGGAGGCCTGGGGGGCAGTTTCCCAGTGCTCATCATTCTGCAGCTGGGCATTGGGACAGACCTACAGGGATACACGCAGCTCCCTGGCCCCATGCATGTGGCACGCCTCACACCATCACTGTGGAGGCCACCTGCATATTAAGCAGTGAGGCACAGGCGCCGGATCCAGGGCCACCTGACTGGCCATGTGTTCCTGCCGTCCCCACCCCGTCCATCTGCAGAAGGGCACGGGAAGCCTATGTGGCTCCAGCACACACCTGTTTGCTCCCCTCTGGTCTGTTTCTGCAACAGCAGGTGCACACACTGAAGGTGGGGTAAGGGCAGAATCTCAATGCATCACAGATTCTGGGAGCAAGGCTGGGGCAAGGGGAACCGTCTCTGGACAGGCACTCCCACCAATACATGTTACAGGGACTTCAGGCTCCCCATGGGGTGGCCATTGCTGGGCAACCTCTGGACTCCTCCCAACCCTGATATCTCCCCCTGTCTGATGGGGCCTGAGGGCGCCTGGAGGCTTCTCAGGCTGGGGCTTGCATGCTCCTGGCTGGACACCAGGCTCAGAGACCTCCGGGTTGCTGAACACTGAGAGTCAGCTAACAGCCTCCCACAGGGCTCATGGTTCCAGCCAGGAAGCAGATTCTACAGGCTTTGAGAATCTCTGCCTGGCCTGTGGGGACAGGAGCCGGGGGCTACAGGTGAGCCCAGGATCTGCCCCTGGGGCCTCTGCCCAGGTGATGGGCTTCCTTCCACCTGCCTCTGGCCTTGGCAGCCTCCCAGCTGTGGGAGGATCTGCATCTGCCAGAGGATCCATGGCCACCATGGATCCCAGCCCTGGTAAGTGACCAGAGACACCAGCCGTCCTGGGGGAGGCTGCTGGAGCTGGAGTCCGCTGTCCTGCAAGGGAGGCAGGCTGGCATAAGCAGCCTGGCAGTGAGTGTGGCTGACCATGGTTGGCTGCATGTGCACCTGCCCCATACACCAAGAACTGTGCCAACCTCTGCAGCCCCTCCAGGATTGAGCAGTGAGCCCCCAACCCAGTCCCTAGTCAGGTGAGAAGCGTGCCTCTGTGCAGCGAGGACACAGGCCATTGAGGACTTGGAGGCGTCAGGGATTCTGTTCCCGTGAGGATCAGGAGGGCCTCCCACACCCGAGGTGGATGTCATCTTGTGTTGTTGATTAAGACTAAGATTTTTGAGTAAAGATGGAGTCAATGCCACTCTCTGCCTCTCTGGGGTCCTCTTGGGAGGATGAGGGCCCCAAGAGGCACACGTGTCCCTTGGGGCCCCTACACGTGTAGTACCTTGTGGACGTGGCTCTGGGATGTGTCTGAGGCAGACACCCAAGAGTACAGCCCGGCCCAGGAGTGTGCCTCCAATTTGTGCAGTGGGCTGCCCTGAGGCTCAGCGAGGGCTGGGTAGAAGGTGGCACCCTAGGGGCCAAGCACAGGGCAGCAAGAGCAAACAGACGGGACAGCTTGATGCCAAGGACAGGGAAGCCTCATCCCCCATCTGAACCCAGGGCTCAGCCCCAGCCGCAGGAGAGCAGCACAGCCTCTGTGGGCAGCTACTGAGGTCAGCAATGCTGCCCCCGTGGAGGGCCAGGAGAGGAGCCCCTGAGGGCATCCAGTGACCCAGAAGGGGCCATGTGGTCAGCCCGAGTCAGACATGCAAAGCCTGAAGCAGATTCAGGGGTTGGCCACCAGGTGGCACAAGAGAACCCAGCATAGCCGCGGGGGCCTGAGGTCGCCTGGCTGGTCACACCTGGCCTCGGGCCTCCTCAGGCAGGTGACCAGGGACAGGAGGAGGGAAAGCCTCCAGCGATGGTCTACAGGGCCTGTGGGCGGCGTGGGGCTGGGGTCTGCCTGGCACATGTGAGGGTGGTGTGTCCAGCTTTGAAGGACGGCTAAGGACTGGCTACGCCGAGATGTGGGGGCAGGGATTCCAGGAAAGTGGGAACTCCAGGGTCAGAGTTGCAGAGATCCCAGAGAACTGGGAACTCCAGGGGCTGAGGTTCCAGAGACTCCAGAGAACTGGGAACTCCAGGGTCAGGGTTGCAGAGATTCCAGGAAACTGGGAACTCCAGGGGCTGAGGTTCCAAAGATTCCAGAGAACTGGGAACTCCAGGGGCTGAGGTTCCAAAGATTCCAGAGAACTGGAAACTCCAGGGTCAGGGTTCCAGAGATTCCAGGGAACTGGGAACTCCAGGGTCAGGGTTGCAGAGATTCCAGAGAACTGGGAACTTCAGGGGCTGAGGTTCCAAAGATTCCAGAGAACTGGGAACTCCAGGGTCAGGGATGCAGAGATTCCAGAGAACTGGGAACTTCAGGGGCTGAGGTTCCAGAGATTCCAGGGAACTAGGAACTCCAGGGTCA
>CM052653.1:2391663-2411789 GCA_028533165.1 Leontopithecus rosalia | reverse complement strand
CTCCAAAACCTAAAATGCAATTTAAAAAATACAAGATGCAATTAAACAAGAGTTACAAAGACAAATGGCAACTGTAGGGAGAATGTGTACAACTTACATCAAAGGTTATGGGCCAATATCCCTGATATATAAAGAACATGTAGAAACACACAGGGGGCCAGGCACGGTGGCTCAAGCCTGTAATCCCAGCACTTTGGGAGGCCGAGGCGGGTGGATCACGAGGTCAACAGATCAAGAGCATCCTGGTCAACATAGTGAAACCCCGTCTCTACTAAAGATACAAAAAATTAGCTGGGCCCAGTGGCACGTGCCTGTAATCCCAGCTACTCGGGAGGCTGAGGCAGGAGAATTGCCTGAACCCAGGAGGCGGAGGTTGCAGTGAGCCGAGATCGTGCCATTGCACTCCAGCCTGGGTAACAAGAGTGAAACTCTGTCTCAAAAAAAAAAAAAAAAAAAAAAAAAAGAAACACACAGGGAAAGAGATACACAAATCTAGTGGGAAAATGGGCAAAGGCATAAATAGATCATTCAAGATAGAATAAATGGCTCTAAGTCATATTAAAAGGTAATCACCTTATACAGAAGAAGCAGGATTTAAAGAAAAAAGAAATGTTCACCTTCACTCACAGTTGAATACATAATCATTAAAAGGAGAGCAGTTACCATTTCTCATCCATTGGATTGGCAGAAGAAGGAGTCCAAAGCTTGGTAATACATCTCCTGGTGAGGCTGGGGGATAATATATTCATATGCTGTTACTGGGGATGCAAAACGCAGTATCCTTCCAAAGGAGAGTTTGGCAGCATCTCACAGCACTGTATCCCCATTTACCCTTTGACTCAGCAATTTTTTCCCTGGGAATTTACTCCAAAGATATGCCCCACTATGCAAAAATACCTGTATATAAAGTTATCCATCCTGGCATCATGGCTCATGCCTGCAATCTCAGCACTTTGGGAAGCTAAAGCGGCTGGATCACTTGAGTTCAGGAGTTGGAGTCCCGTCTCTCATAACAAAATACAAAAATTAGGCAGGCATGGTGGTGGGTGCCTGTCATCCCAGCTACTCAGGAGGCTGAGGTGGGAGAATTGCCTGAACCCAGGAGGTGGAAGTTACAGTGAGCATAGATCAAGCCGCTGCACTCCAGCCTGGGTGACAGAGTGAGACGCCATCTCAAATAAACAAATAAATAAAGTTATTCAATATAGCAGGGATTTTTTAATAATTAAAAAATATTGAATGCCCACACACAGGAAATGTGCTGAATTAATGGTGGCACAGAATGGGGTACCACTCTGTGGTACCACAGCTATGCAGCTGTGGAAAGAAAAAGATTGCTGTGAACTCACATGGCATGTCAAGACACCATATTAAGTGACACAAGCAAAGTGCACAGAAATACATATGCCATGTTAACTATTGTTTAAGGAAAGAAAGGATATAAGTGCATATACTTCTTCCTACAAAGAGAAATCAAAATAAACCAGAAACTAAACAGATTTCCTATTCAAGGGTAAGAATGGCATGGGTGGGATAGGAAAAGATCGGTACTTCTCTGAGTATATCCTAGCTCTTCTGTATAGTTTTTAACTCTTGGAACCAAGTTAATGTTTTACATATTCAAAAAAACTAAGTCAACAAGTGTAGAAAGTTAAAAGTTCCTCTTCAAAGTTTTCCTTCTTGTTAAAGAATAAATAATAAGTGTTAGAAATAATAGTTTTTTCAAAGACTTTCTTCAAAGCCTTCTTGCTTTTGGCTTGTGATTCTTTGTTAAGCCCTACTCTATGTAGCTGTTAGATAAAAAAGGAATAAGTGCATTCTATGTCCTTATACTTTTACCAAGATGTTTGTGCTGGACATGCTCACAGGTATGTCCGAGCTCGCAGCCTATGCCCCTTTCTTATAAAATAATGTTATTACTTTTCTAAGTCCTTTCACAAGCAACGTCCTCTTTTCCTTTGTTCTCCACTGCCTTTACCTACTTTGGAAAGTTTTAAGTTGTTAGCCAATGGGGTTTAGCCCAGACTGTGAGGTCCAGCTCAACCCAACTGAGGCAGGACAGAGCAGTAAAGACCCAGTGAGTATGGAATAAATATTCCTGCCTTTTCTTTGTTCAGTGTGCTCCCACAGCAGGATTGCTGATGGGTAGCACCCTTGCTGCAGAAAGTAAAAGTGCCTTGCTGAGAAAACTTTTAGTCTGAATGCTCATTTTTCCTTATGGTACCTAGGAATAAGCATTCTGTCTCTAACAAATGGTGGCCTGTATGGGGACCCATTTCCCTCTGGGAGTGGACTCTGATTCTCTCTTGTGAGGAGGCATGACCTGAAGAAACGTCCTCTCAGGGGAACTGAGGACTCCCCTGAACCCCAACATCACAGCATCTCTTTCTTCTTTCCCTCAACTTGAGGAACTCCCTGTGCCTGCTTGGATGAATGGAATGTGGTGGAAGTGATTTGGGGCCAGCCTCAGTAACATGCCTTCTCTGGCCCAGCAGCTTTCACTCCCTCTCTTAGAGCCTTGAGCTTCTGTATAAGAAGTCCAGGCTCCTCTGCTGGAAAGGGAGCCAAGGAGAGGGCACTGAGGCCCCAAAGTGTGATGAAGCCATCTCTGACTTCCATGCAGGCCGAGCCCTTGCCTGACTTCACAGTATCTGCTGTACCCACATGAGATGCCCCAAACAAGAACCATCCAGCTGAGCACAGTCAACCACAAAACTGTGAGGATAAGGAAATGTTTTCACACCTCTAAGTGTTGGCTGGTATGTTATAAGGCAACAGATGACCAGAACAGTAACCACACAGAAGGGGAAGATAACATTAAAGTAACGTTTGAGGATAACCTCAGTCTAGAGAGAAAAATATCTTTTTGCTGGGCATAAACCTTGAACGTTACTCAGTACGGTTATTTTTGAAACTACTCTGTGTGTGCACTATGACTGTGTAAATGAGTAACTATAGAGATACTGTAGGAAAAGGAGAGACAAATGTGAAACAGTGGAAGGCAAGTCAGGACTTTTCAGCCTTAGGCCAGTCTGAGAGTGGTTAGGATGATCTCGTAGACGGGACACCCACATAAATATGAATGCCTCACACAAAACTTGAAAATGTTTGTGTGTGGTATTCACATTTATAGCGGTTTCCTGGCTGTGTCCACGGAAAGAGCTGTGAAACAGTGACACCCATCAACAGCAAACACACTAGTGGCCAGACATGGTCCCTAAATCCCATTCTTCACTAAGAAAGCAGAATTATTTGGAGAAAAATTGAGTCCAGGACCGAAGCAAGCAAGGGAAGCCTGGAGTGTCTTGTTTCTGCCACAAAGTTAACAAATGCTCAAAATATGATAGAAGCATATGAAAAGGAAGGGGCTCCCACTGGCCAAACCAAAGACGATTTGAGCATCAAGATGAATTGTAAGACCAATGGGCTAGAATGCATTAAATTTGTTAAAAAGAGAGGGAGACCATGTATCCACATTAACTTTAGAAAGGAACAGAAGAGAAGGAAATGTCTTCCACTGTAAGTAGAATATCAACTAACCAATGTGGAAGGAATGATAAGAGTTAGAAAATAATAAATTTTGAAACCAATACAGTAATAAATGATTCATGCAACAGAAGCTAACACCAGTGAGTCAAAGTATACTAGGAGACAGTTTGTCTCCACAGTTTAAAGTACCCCTCACAGATAATTTAACATCAACTAGGGGAAAATTACGTTGACAGTGGAGAACTCTGCAACAGCACTGTAACCAGTGGTCAAACTCACATCTCCAGCCATGGGACAAAGTGACTTTGTGTGCCTCCTATGGTACACAGAGAAGAACACAACATCAGTTGTTTTGTGTCCTTGCCAAAAATGCAACCATAAGTCAAATCATAAGGAAACCGTAAGACAATCCCAAATGGAGGGGCATTGTACCAAACAAGGAGACTGTACTCTTCAAAAATGTCATAAAACGCAAGGGACACAAATTCACAGCAGCCAAAAGGCTGAAGCAACCGAAGTGTCCATTGACAGACAAATGGATAAAATCTGGTATACACTCACAATGCTGTATTTTTCAGCCTTAAAAGGGAAAGAAACTCTGACATATGCCACAACACGGATGAACCCTGAGGACATTATGGGAGTAATATAAACCGATCACAAAAGACTGTATGATTCCATTTTAATGAGGTACCTAGAGTCGTCAAAGTCCTAGAGACAGAAAGTGCAGTGGTGGTTGCCAGAGGCTGGGGAGAGGAGAAATGCGGTGTTAGTATCTCACAGGTACAGAGGTTCAGTTTGGGAAGATGAGAACGTTCTGGAGATGGAAGGAGGTGATGGTTTCTTGGTTGCTTGGCAATGTGAACAGACATGACTAACACTGATGGAATGTACATGGTTAAGATGGCGAATGTTAAATTATGTGTTTTTACCACCACTAAAGAAAATTCTTAACAAGTCAAAAGGAAGCTCAAGAAGATTAATAGACGTGACAGACAAAAGCATCGTGCAGTCCTGGATCGGCGGCTGCAGGTGGGGTTGCTACTAAGGACATTAATAGGACAGTGGGCACGATTGGGTTATGAACTGCGCTTTTGATAATAGTATTATATCAACGTTTCATTTCCTGAATTTCATAACTTTACTGTGCCACACTGGAGAATGCAGTATTTTTAGGAGTTGTGCACTGAACTTTTAGAGCTTAAAGGTGATGAAGTCCGTGACTTACTTTTGTATGTTCTAGCAAATAATAGTAAGTGTGTATACACATATTCACAGAACACAAACATGGCACAAATGGTAACCACTGGTGAAGCTAAATGAATAGTAATACCTTGTTGGCTGTATTTTTCTTGCAAATTTTGTATTAAGTTTGGACTTTTTTCAAATAAAAAGTTGAAGCAAAAAACAAATCAAAAAAGAAAGAGTGGGAAAAGGGAGGAGGGAGAGAGGGTGGAAAATGGGGCACCTCTGGGAAGCACCTCTTCTGTGCTGTGCTGGGTGGGAGCACCTCCTCTGCTTTGTGCTGCGGTGGGAACATCTCCTCTGTGCTGTGCTGGGAGCACCTCCTCTGTGCTGTGCTGGGGTGGGAGTACCTCCGCTGTGCTGTGCTGGGATGAGAACAACTCCTCTGTGCTGTGCTGAGGTGGGAGCACCTCCTCTGTGCTGTGCTGGGTGGGAGCACCTCCGCTGTGCTGTGCTGGGGTGGGAGCACATCCTCTATGATGTGCTGGGATGAGAGCATCTCCTCTGTGCTGTGCTGAGGTGGGAGCACCTCCTCTGTGCTGTGCTGGGTGGGAGCACCTCCTCTGTGCTGTGCTGGGTGGGAGCACCTCCGCTGTGCTGTGCTGGGGTGGGAGCACATCCTCTATGATGTGCTGGGATGAGAGCATCTCCTCTGTGCTGTGCTGAGGTGGGAGCACCTCCTCTGCGCTGTGCTGGGTGGGAGCACCTCCTCTGTGCTGTGCTGGGTGGGAGCACCTCACCTGCTCTGTGCTAGGGTGGGAGCACCTCCCCTGTGCTGTGCTGGGTGGGAGCACCTCCCCTGTGCTGTGCTGGGTGGGAGCACCTCCTCTGCTCTGTGCTGGGGTGGGTGCACCTCCTCTGTGCTGTGCTGAGGTGTGAGCACCTCCTCTGTGCTGTGCTGGGTGGGAGTACATCCTCTGTGCTGTGCTGGGGTGGGAGCACATCCTCTATGATATGCTGGGGTGGGAGCATCTCCTCTGTGCTGTGCTGAGGTGGGAGCACCTCCTCTGTGCTGTGCTGGGTGGGAGCACCACCTCTGCTCTGTGCTGGGTGGGAGCACCTCCTCTGCTCTGTGCTATGCTGGGTGGGAGCACCTCCCCTGTGCTGTGCTAGGTGGGAGCACCACCTCTGCTCTGTGCTGGGTGGGAGCACCACCTCTGCTCTGTGCTGGGTGAGAGCATCTCCTCTGCTCTGTGCTGTGCTGGGTGGGAGCACCTCCTCTGCGCTGTGCTGGGTGGGTGGGAGCACCTCCCCTGTGCTGTGCTGGGTGGAAACATCTCCTCTGTGCTGTGCTGGGTGGGAGCACCGCCTCTGCTCTGTGCTGGGGTGGGAGCACCTCCTCTGTGCTGTGCTGGGTGGGTCTTTCCCAGCTCTGCGCAGCTGCAGGCTGAGGTGTCCAGAACCCAGGCCCTATATCTGCCCGGTCTTGCCCAGCTCTGCAGCCACTGGGAGGCTGGGTAGCTGAGCTGGGAGAGGGGTTACGCCAGCCTCAGAGCCAGTGCCCGGCCCTCAGCTCCTTCCAACCCTGATGAACATAGGTGTGTCCATCTGGAACTTCGTGTCCTTGAACTCCAGGACTCCTCAGCCACCAGGGAGGACTGGAAGCTCTGAGTCTGGTTTCCGCAGGAGTTGGCCCGAGGTGGAGACATCTGACCGCTGGTGATGAAGCCAGATCCACTCCCTCCACCCCACCAGGCCAGGCAAGGTAGAGCCAGAGAGGGCATCTGAGTGAAAGGCAAGACCCCTTCACAATGTGGCCCCTGGTTCCCCCATCTCTGGGGTCTGGAGAAGCTGGGGGCAGCCTAGAGCAGAGTCTAGGGCCGCAGGAGGAGCAACTTCAGCTGCCCTCTCCTTGGGGCTCTGGCCAAACCCCAGCCTCTGCAAGAGGCCAGACCCAGATTTGCCCAGGGCGCCTGTGGAGGGTGGGCTTCTCAGGCCTGTGCATCCCCAGAGAGGGGCAGGGGACCCTTCCATGGGGCAGGGAGTGTCCAACGTGTCATTTTCCCTAGGACACCTCACCTCTGGGAGAGCTGTCACTGGCTTCGAGCCAGCTTGCTCGCCTGGGACTGTGTCCCCTTCACCATCTTGGGCATGCTGAGCGTGGGCTCGGCCGTGCCATCGGCCAAGCCAAGCCTGTGGGCTCGTGGCTGCCTGGCCTCCACCTCGGCCCACCTTCGCACACAGCTCAGCATGAGCTTGTTCTGGATACCAGTTCCTTTAAAAGGAGGAAAAGGGGAAAATATAATTTAAAAATGCAAAATGACCAAGTGCTGGCCTTCAGCTTGTATGGCCACCGGTGGAAACCGTGCCAGCCTCCCGGTGGCTCGGGAGGGGGCTGCAGTTTCCGCCGCCGCTCACGGTACAGCGTTGGGGACTCACAAAGGACCGCTCCACTCCGGGCCCGCGCTCCCGCACCAGCCACCGCCTCTGCCCCACACCACAGACGTTTCCTCTCATTCTTAGAGCTTTGGAATGGCCTGCTTGACCTTTCTATGACCTAAAATTAACACCCAGAAAGCCTGAAAGCTCCTTAAAATTTGACCTTTTCCCTCCGTCTCGGAAACCTTAGTCTGCCTCCCTGCCAAGGACTGGGGATTAGACCTGGAGCAGATCAAGGACTGGCTTTCCTGGAGAGGCCTCGGTGCCCACCCTCTCGCCCCTGTGGACGATAAACGGTGACGGGAAAGTGCACCCCTCGCCCCACTCAGGACCCTTCCTGCTCCCTGATGACACCAAAAAGGTGAAAACTTTGAATCCCACCCTAGACACAAGTGCTGCTCTTGGCTCCAGAACGACATAATAAGAGTCGTGAACAGAGGACCAGAGACCTGGGAAACGGCAACGGGTTTCATGAGGCCACGAGGACCCTTTACAAGAGGCTGTGGCACCCCACCCTGCTCGCTCTCCAGCACAGCGGCGGTGGCTCCTGAGGACAGACGGCAAAGCATTGCACCTTTATGCCAGAGAGGCGCGGCATTCCCTAAACGCCGAGTCATTCAACAGCAAGGCCTCTCGCGAAGGCAGGACAGACCCAAGGGCAGCAACCAGCCTCCCTCCATGCAGAGCAGGGGACCACAAGTGTCTGGGTCATCTTTCTGTCAACTGCACCAGGTCTAGACCCGGCTGTTGGGAGGGGAGGTAGACCCAGCAGTCCCGGGGGTCTTCCCCGAAAAAACATCAGTCCCTTTGTTCATCTACAGATTCCCCAGCAACCACAGCGTTTTGGAGTCCCCCTAAAGCCCCATAAGAGTTATGCTTTGAGCTAGTTATTTCAACATTATAGATGATTCACATTTGAATAGTAGATTCTTCCTCACTCCATCCGTCCCTCTCCCTTCCTTCCCTCCCTTCATCCTTCCTTCCTTCCCTCCCTTCCTCCCTTCCCTCCCTTCCTCCTTCCTTCCTTTTTTCCTTCTTTCTCTTTCCCTCCCTCCCTCCCTTCCTTCTTCTGTCTTTTCATCTTTCTTTCTCTTTCTTTCATTTGTTCATTCCCTTTTCTCTTCTTTCTGAGAATCTCACCCTGTCACCCAGGCTGGAGTACAGGGGCATGATCTCAGCTCACTATAGCCTGGACCCTCTAGGCTCAAGTGATCCTCCCACCTGCCACTATAGCTGGCTATTTTTTTAAGAGATGGGGTCTTGTTATGTTGCCCAGGCTGGACTCAAACCCCTGGGCTCAAGTGATCCTCCTGCCTTGGCCTCCAAAAGCACTGGGGTTACAGGTGTGAGCAGGCACGCCTGGCTATACACCTTTTGAATGTTCCTGCTTGCACTTGGTGAGGAAGAAGCCTCTATCTGAGGTTTGTCACTGTTTTCTGAGAAACACATGGGGTGTGGAAGGAGGGGCCCCGGGGAGAAAGAACGTCACCATTTCACAGCCACACACAGGAAAGGTGGGTAAACCTGGGCAACTCTCTGGAACCACCTAAGCCTCCAGTTCAGTCAGCCCGTAGGACTGGCGTCCACTTGGTGCATGCACACATAAGCTCATCAAGTAGGCGGGGAAGAGACTCGCATTCCGAGAAAATAGAGCTTGGAGAGTGTCCATCTCGCCAAGGTCACAGGCTGAACACTGGCAGGGCCAGGAATAAAAATCAAGTCCTCCACCTGCAAGCCCTGGGCGCTTTCTGCGGCAGTACCTGGGCTTCCAGAAATCTTAAGCATCTCAAATACAGCCATGAAATTGAGAATAAAGTTTAAAGTCCCGCTGAGCGGCAATAAAAATATCTGCTGGAGAGGAGCCCCACCCAAGGTCAAGGTCATGAGCACGACACACTTGTCTGTCGGAGAGGTCCTGTTCTGAGGAGCAGAGAGACACTCAAGTTGCTGGGGTTGACGAGGTTAGGGCTGGAGAGACACAGGAAGCCGGGAGAAACGACGCCAGCTCAGAGCAGGCCTTTTGAAGGGCGGGACACCCCTGTCGCTGCTCAGCCATGAAGTCTGTCACTGACTCTCAGGACTCTACTTCCAGGCCCCGGCCAGGACAGCTGGCCCCTTCCCTTCTCTTCAGTCTCAGCTTGGCTGTCCCCCTGCCCTCCTGGCTTCTGCGTCATGTCCCCATGCTGGACTCACAGGTCCGATCACCCTGTCCTGAGCTGCTTTAGAGTGTGCTTGTGGAGCAGAGCTTTCCTGCCAGGCCACGTCGGAGGCCACCGGGCAGTCTGCTGGAGTGGCCTGGTGTCAGTTTCCTGCCCCGGACCGTCTAGTTGGCTGTGGCCAGCATGACTCAATGACAGAGGCAGCCTCTTCAGAAGGCAGAGTGGGGCTGCAGTAGGAACAGGGACAAAAGCAATGGATGCCAAGTTCCCCCAGGAGTCTCTTTTTTTTGAGGCAGGGTCTCACTCTGTCACCCAGGCTGGAGAACGGTGTGGCACAATCGAGGCTTACTGCACCCTGGACCTCCGGGGCTTAAGCAATTCTCCTGTCTCCTTCTCCTAAGTAGCTGGGACCGCAAGCATGAAAAATAAAAACACTTTTTTTTTTGTAGAGATGGGGTCTCACCATGTTGCCCAGGCTGGTCTTGAACCCTAAGTTCAAGCAATCCCCCTGCCTTGGCCTTCCCAAGTGCTGGGGTTGCAGGGGTGAGCTGCTGAGCCTGCCCACCCCCGATAATCATTCTTGCCTCCCCCATCTTGTCCCAGTGACCTTCAGTGTCAGCAGAAGGAACAGGTGTCAGTCCGTTCAGACCGCTGTAACAAAATGCCATGAACTGGGCAGCTTCTTTACAGCAAGATCTGTCTCTCACCGTTGCAGAGGCTGGGAAGTCCAAGGGCAGGCAGAGCCGGTGTCTGATGAGGGCTGCTTGGTGGTTCACAGATGGTGGCTTCTAGCTGTGCCCTCACTCAGTGGAAGGGGCGAGGAGGTTCTCTGGGGCATCTTTAGTAAGAGGCACTGATCCCATTTATGAGGTTTCTGCCCCCATGACCTCACCACCTCCTAAAGGCCCCTCCTGCTAATACCACCACGCTGAGGCAAGGATTTCAACCTGTCAGTTTTGGAGGGACACAGATATTCAGCCCATAGCAACTAGAAATCGCACACAGCCACCCAAGGTGGTGCGTCCGCATCCGCAAAAAAACTTACTTGTGCATAAATGTTTGTTTCTTACATACACTCAAGCTTATGGCGATGGCCTGGCCTGTTTGTCACAGCGTGGCGTTTCTGCGCAGTGGGGCAGGCTGTTGCTGTTTGCAGTGACTTGTGTTCCCTTCCCTGAGGTGAAAAGATCCAGCCCTCCCCAAGGAGCTCAGAAGGGCTTCTCCAGACGGAGAAGTGTGGGCCAAGTAGTATGTGGTGCTTCATACTGGAAGCACTGAGAGCCAGCATGTGGTTCTGGACATCTACCTGCCCTCTCTGCGTAAGCTGGGCAATGTCCCAGGAGGAGCTGCTCCTATCCAGGGCGTTAGGGAGCAGAGCCCCGGCCCATGGGCGGTGGAGTGAGAAGTCACCCTGTGGTTATCAGCCCTGAGAATCAGGGATCATTCCCGCCGCGTGACCCAGCCCAGCCACTCCTTAGAACCCGTGAAGGCTTTTGCCATAAACGTAACTTGATTTTTTTTTTTTTTAGACAGAGTTTCTCTCTTGTTACCCAGGCTGGAGTGCAATGGCACGATCTGGGCTCACCACAACCTCCGCCTCCTGGGTTCAGGCAATTCTCCTGCCTCAGCCTCCCGAGTAGCTGGGATTACAGGCGTGCGCCACCGTGCCCAGCTAATTTTTTGTATTTTTTAGTAGAGACGGGGTTTCACCATGTTGACCAGGATGGTCTTGATCTCCTGACCTCATAATCCACCCCCCTCAGCCTCCCAAAGTGCTGGGATTACAGGCGTGAGCCACCGCGCCCGGCCAACTTGATTTTTTTAGTTGACACATCCTCTTCCTTTTATCTGCATTTGCTGCGTGTTCCTGTTTTTCATCCTTCAACAGAAAAGAAAAAAAAGCCCTGCAGGGTGAGGCGGCTCACATCGATAATTCCAGCCCTTTGGGAGGCTGAGCTGCGTGGATCACCTGAGTGAGGAGTTCAAGACCAGCCTGGCCAACATGGTGAAACCCCGTCTCTACTAAAAATACAAAACTTAGCCAGGCACGGTGGCGGGCGACTGTAATCCCAGCTACTCAGGAGGCTGAGGCAGGAGAATCGCTTGAACCCGGGAGGCAGAAGCTGCCGTGAGCCGAGATCATGCCACTGACTCTGGCCTGGGTGACGGAGCGAGACTGTCTCAGAGAAACAAAGCAAAACAGAAGTCTCTGCACGTGTTTCACGTGTGTCTTTGCACAAAGCCTGTGGCTGCATTTGAGGGATGAAGGGTTGACCCTGTAGTCTCCAGTTGTTTTTACATGAGTTTCGTCTCTTTACAGTTATGTTAATACTAAAATAATTAAAATTGTTTCTATAATCAGATGTGATATTTCATTTACCATCATTTTCCTTTGCTTTCTTTTACCTTTTCTGCCTTTTCTAAGCATGAGGACATTTTTAGATTTTTCTTTTCCCCGCAAGATGCTTTGGCGGCTGTAGATTTTTATTACTATTTTTGGTAGTGGCTGTCCTTCTTTTTCAGTCTATATTCGGAACGCTGGATTTTTTCTAATGAAGCCTCAGGTATCTACATCCTTATTCTGAACAAGGAATGCTATTTTCTGTGTCTCCCCATCTATGTTATTGTTATTGTTTATAAATGCACAAAGGCCAATAGCATTCTTACAGTGAGCGGGCACTTCACGGGCATATTCGACCAGCTGCTCGCTGAGATGGGATTTATCTTTAGTGGACTTGCTCACATGGCTTCCAGCCCGAGGGTTGCATCTTTCCTGGGCTTGGAACCCTTCTTGGTGTTGTCTGTTCAATATCGTTTCTGCACCTGCTGCTCCTCTTTCCCCGACCTCCTCCAGGATGGGCCAGAGTTGCCCAGGTGACTCTGCTGGTCTCTCGCCTGCTCTTTTAAATCTCAGTTGCTGTGTGATGTGCTCTTGGAGAATTCCTTATGTCCGTCTTTCAATTCACCCACGATCTCTTTGCCTGCATTTGCTGAGGATTTTATTGCATTTGCGGGCTTCCTTTGTATTTCAACGAGCATCTTTTCACTTTCAGGTTTATTAACTCGATAGTTTCCATTTCCATCAGTTTTGATCTTTTTCGTTTCTGTCAAATTTTGTGTATAGTTATTACTCTCTGTAAGCTATTTTTCATCGTTTCTTTTTAAGACACTAAAAAACTTACTTTAAGGTCATTTTCCAACTGCTCTAGTTCTCTCTCTGCCTGTGCCTCTGCAACCTCCTCCTTCTCTCCCTGTCCATCTCCCTCTCACACACACTCAAACCTGTCTGCCCAGAGGGTTTGCATCGGCCTCTGCGCAGCCTCGAGGGATGCCCTCTGTGAACCAGGTTTCATGTCCCACAGAGCATCGGATAAATCACAGAGTAACAGCGCTGCTGGTGCCTTACCTGGGTCCTGGACAGGAGGCTGCTTGCTCCCACATCCTGGTTCTCGAATCTGGAAGCTGAAGTCTGGGAAGCACTCAGCCGGAATTTTCCTTCTGTTCCCTCTCTGGGGTGGGGGTCTCTGTGCAGTCAGCGGCCTCTGCTCCCCACCCCGGGAGCTGTGCCAGCACTTCCCCCGCCTTGGTTCCAGACCGGAAGCCCCATCTCAGACCCCACCCATGGGTTTTGTTCTGTCTGTTTTTGGTGTCTGCGATGCTTGGCTTGTTTTGTTGAAATGTTTTAGCTAATGCTGCCGAATATTTGGAGCAAAGAAGAGGCCTCTGACCATGAACTTGGAGGGCTGTGCTGTCCAGAAATCCCGAAGTTTCATTTCTTTGTTTACTTAAATCAGCTTAAACGCAACTTGGAGCCCCACCCTGTGGGGCTGGCAGAAAATGCAACTCTCTTCCCTCCTAGAGTTGCTCCAGGATCCAGAAGCTTCCATGGTGCCCAGAAGAGCTGCAGGGCTGGGAGCTGTCACCACCGCCTCCTGGGCAGCCACGCCATGCCTGCACGTCCTGCTGCCCTAGGCCGGCGGCTGTTCCTGAGCCCTGCCTGGTGCCTGGGGATCTTGGCCAGGGATGAGAGCCTCGGGGCGCGACGTGGGCAGCCGGGTGTGCTCTACCCTCCTGGGCTGTGCCTTGGAGCTGTGCTCAGACCTCAGGCCCTTGGGGACACCGGCATCCTCCTCTTCCCAGCCTCAGTGAATCTCACCCTCTCCCTCCCACTTGCCTCCTGGGTTTGGGTTTTTATGAAATGGGTTTAGGTTTTTACAAAAGACAGAAAGAGCCTTTGGCTTTGAGCTGCTTTGGCTTTCTGCCTGGAAAAAAACCCCCGAGGCAAAAAAAATTACAAAGAGCCGGGTGATCTGCTTGAAATCGGATGAGGGAGAGAAATAGGAAAAGCAAAACAAAGATTAATATCTCCGCCCACCCCCTCAAAATGTATTCCATCACACATCCCATTAGGAGCTGGCGAACGAATGGGCTGCCATGCTGAGAAGGGCCAGTTCTTGGGGGAAACAGCTGGCAGTCACGATATCCAGAAGCCAGGGATGTGGGGGCATCTGAGGCAGGGGCCACGGCCCAGCCGGTCGGGCAGAGCCAGAAGGATCACGTCCCAGCCCCAGCTCCGAGTGGCCCCTCGGCGTCGACCTCCCTGAGTTACCAGCAAAATGCCAACGGCCTTTTCAAAACTTGTATTCTCTGAAGCACACTGGGAGAGCGCGTGTCTGTGGTTCAGAATGCTTACCACCCGGAGCATTTTAAAAACGATTTTCTCCCTTGAAGATTCACTGCGTTCTCCAGGTGAGAGGGCGGGGACGGCAGGACTGGGGTGCGGAGGCTCAGGTTCCTCAGGAACTCTGCAGCGGCTTCCCAGCACTCCGCTCCCCTTTTGCCCTGCCCACGACGTTTATCTGTAAAGCAAGTCTGTTGGAGTAAATGGTACCACCTCCGAAAGATGTGTCCAACAGGAACATCAGAATGTGACCCTAGTTGGCCAACGGGCCTTTGTGCAGGTAATAAGGATCTCGAGATAAGATCATTCTGGTTTAGGTGAGCCCTAAATCCAATGGCAAGACTCCTTCTAGGAGAAGAGAAGGGGAGAAGACGCAGAGACATGGGGAAGCAGGCCGCATGGAGGCAGACGCAGAGGCTGGAGTGACGCATCCACTGCCAGGCTTCCCCACACCTGCCAGGCTTCCCCACACCTGCCAGGAGCTTCCCACACCTGCCAGGAGCTGCAGGGAGCCCCGGAGCTGACTCCACCTTGCAGCTGCAGAGGAAACCAGCACTTCTGCGGTGATGTCCGACTTTCAGCCTCCAGAACTGTGTGAGGACACATTTCTGTGGTTTGAAGCCACCCTGTTTGCGGTCGTTTGTGATGACACCCCTAGGAAACTAACTCAGGAGGTTAAATTGTCTGGAAGCCTCCACAGACGTCTCCAGGCTACAGTGAGGAAGTGGGGTTTTGAATGTGGAATCCCCCGCGAGAACGCAGCACACAGACTCCTGTCTCCATCGGCCCCCTTCTCTCTGGATTCCGGGCCAGCGAAGAGGAGGCTGCCCTTCCCACGCTGCTGCACCAAGGCCTGGGGTCCTGCCGGTGAAGCTTACAAGAGAGATGGCTGTGGGATGTGATGATCGTTAGCCCGGGAGAGAGGAGACCTCCAGGGCCGTGGTAAGTGGCCCCACAGAGTTGAAAGCTGCTCATTTGGGAAAGAGATTAATCTTATTTTCGGTAGTTCCAGAGGCAGCACTGCAAGAGGGGTCAGATTTCCTTTCTTTTTGAGATGGAGTCTCACTCTGTCAGCCAGGCTGGAGTGCAATGACGTAATCTCAGCTCACTGCAACCTGTGCCTCCCAGTTCAAGGGATTCTCCTGCCTCAGCCCCCCGAGTAGCTGGGATTACAGTTACCCACCACCATGCCCAGCTAATTTTTGTATTTTTAGTAGAGACAGGGCTTCACCATGTTGGTCAGGCTGGTCTCGAACTCCTGAACTCAAGTGATCCACCTGCCTAGGCCTCCCAAAGTGCTGGGATTACAGATGTGAGCCCCTGTGCCCGGCCCAGATTTCCTTTCAGTACAATTTCCTATAGGGAGAGGACTGCAGCCCTGGAAGGCAGACTCTGCCACTGCTGGCAGCTGTGTGGGCAGGTAAGGGTGAGAGGGGGTCACAGCCCTGTGGGTGTTTGGGCCAGACAACCTGAGGCCCCTTTTAGACCTGAGTTTTTTGGAAGTTCACTATTCCTTGGGCTTTTAGATCTCACCAATACTCATTTAATTCCACAAAATCAGAACTCTCCAAGGAGCAGGGCCCAGGAACCTGCATTCATGCAAAGAGCCATTGTGTCCCAGGCAGTCTGGAGACTCAGGGCTAGTGACTGAGTGTTCCCTGAGCTGGATGCAACCCGACTGCAGCCAGCTACAGCCCCAGGGCTGACCCACTGAGGACACACCAAGGCCCAGGCATGGAAGGAGCTCCCCTTCTCTCTTGAGGGATTGGGTCCTTTGCCCTACACAAATGCCTTTGTCGGCTACGGATGGATCAGCCTCTCTTCCCGTTTCTAAATTTTGGCCAAGATTAATAATAGAAGACAACCTCATTCTACCTCTCCCTAAAAGCTGCCTCCTTCTAGAAGCCCTGTCTGGCTGCAATGTGCCATTTGCCTCTATTCTCTGACTTAGCAAGCCAGCCGTTCCCTTGGTTCACTGAATTTATCAGCTTGGGTGAATGGGTTGTTAGCGTATTTTCAAACAAATGTTAGTTTTGAACTGACGCATGATAATTGTATGTGTTTCCGGGTTCAGTGTGAAGTTTCCACGTGAGCACACATGGCATAATGATCAAAGCAGGGTGGTTAGCGTGTCAGCCCCTCAGACCTTTACCACTTCTGCGTTGGGATAACACTGTGATCCTGTTTACCAGCTCCTGTGAAATACATGACACATTCTTGTTCACCTACGGTAGACACCTGGTGTCACAGCACAGCAGGTCTCTCCTTGTCTTCTCACCGGACCTCTGCACCTGTTGGCCAAGCTCCTACCCGCACCCCTGCAGTCTCTGCTATCCACGTTCCACTCTCTATTTCTGTGACATCAATGGTTTCAGATTCCACATGTGAGTGAGATCATGCAGCATGCGCCTTCCCGTGTCTGGCTCATTTCAGGCCGCATGATGGATGTCTGATCATTCTCTCCAGACTCTAAGCTCCTGGGCATGGGGCTGGCTTCCTCTCATCCATTCTCGAGGTCCTAGTCCTTAGCACAGAGTCCTGATGCACAGTAGGCCCTTTTATATCCACCAGACTTAGGTTCAGCAGCAAGGGACAGAGACCCTGAGTTACCACTGACCCAACCACACGAGACTTGTTCCCTCAAGTAGAAACTCCAAAGGTGGACAGTGTGGGTGGTGTGCACAGCTCGGCTCCGCACAGGCGTCAGGGATCCAGGCCGCTTCCACTCTGCTCCACCGTCTCCCGGTGTCACGTAGTCTGAAATAGCTGCTCAGGTCCAGCCTGTATATCCATGTGTCAGACGGCAGGAAGCGGGAGGGATGACTGGGGCACAGCCACTTTCCTTTAGGGAGGTAGCACACATCACTTCCAGCTACATCCCACTAAGCAGTTGCCACTCATGTAGCCAAACACAGATACAGGAGAGTCTGGGAGGTGTCGCTCTATTGCAGGCAGCCATGCACACTGCTAGAAAGAGCTCCATTCCTAGGAAATAGGGGGTGGCCAGCAGCCTCTGCCGTGGGACTCAGTAATTATAACTTGAATAAACAGGTGAATCAGAGCCCAGCCACCTTCTTTATTTGACAGGAGAATGCACTGCTATTTATGGGCATTGCTCTTTCTGCCCACAAAGATGCTGCTGGCATCGCTTCAGCGACTAGCGACATCAGACCAGCGGCCCTGGAGAACAGACACGTCCTTCCTTTCTCTTCTGTCACGCTGTTTTTCTGTCCCTCACTCCTTGTTCTGTCACTGGGCCCTCTGCCTTGCACACCATGGGTTACAGCAAATGTTTGCAGGTGTGATGGTACTAGAGGACTAGATGTCCTTCTCGGGGTGTGAGAGGCACTCACCTGCCTTGAGTGGTTTCCAGATGCGCTTTCACAGTTCTCTAAGGTCCAACATAAATACCGCGGGGAAAGGGGGCAGGGCTGGTACCATCATCCAACCAGTAAAGGACTTCCCCTTCATGGCGATGGTACCCCATTCACCTCCCAATCAACACACAGACGCTCAGGGTAGACAGAGCCATCGCCATTCTTAATTATTTTTGATTAATAAGGGAAACGTGGGCCCCTGGGCCCCAGACAGACCCTCTTGAGTTACAGAATAATCGATCTTTCATGACTGTGTCTGCATTTCCATCACAGTCATTTTCTCCCTGCTTTGGGTAAATCAAATCCTATTTTCAAGCAGACTTATCAATTTGCCCTTAAGATTTGCTAGCCCATGATATCAAGCTAGGATAGGAGCACATTTGAAGTTTCATTGCATATAGAAGTGCAGCTGTAGGTCCAGAAATCCCCGCAACTCATGAAAACTGCCCCCGCCCCTCACCCCGCCTCGTGCCCTCAGCCCCAGGTTCCTCGGGCCTCTCTGCTCCTGATTGCTCCCTGCTCCATCCTGCCCACAGGGCAGAGTCCCGGCCCATGCCAGGCATTGGCAGTCCCTCAGGTGCTTCTGCTGTCTGCTTCTGTGACCTGCTGGGGCCAAGCCATGGTCCACTCTGACCGGATTCAGCAGTTCACCTGGAATTCCTGCTTTGTTCAGCAAACAGACTGTGAGCATCTGCTGCATGCCAGCCACAATGCTGGGCTCTGGGACACAGCTGCGAACACACTGCAGGTGGCCTCTGCGCTTTGGGTCCCCAAGTCCAATGGGCGGAGAGACGCTCGCCACACAAATGCAGGGGCCCTTTCTCAACTGCAGGAGTGCTTTCTACGGTTACACTCACTGTGGTGCTGTACAGCAAGATATTGTGAGGGAGACAGAGAGACCACATCCACGTAACTTTGATGACAGTGTGCCATTCTGACTGTTCTACTTTATTATTGGTCACTACTGTTCATCTGCTATGGCACCGAATTCATAGCTGCACTTTGTCCTAAGCAGGGAGACTTCACAGTATGTATGTGTAGGCATGCATGCATCACAGGCATGTGTAGCAGAAAGCACAGCACACGTGGGGTCAGGTTTCAGGCCAACACTGCGGGTCTTGGGACGCATCCCCTGCAGGGAAGGGGGGACTCCTGTACACAGATATTCATGTCATTTTCAATGGTGCCAACAAAAGAGAATGGATTCCACAATCAAGAAAGAGGGAGTGTGTTTAATTTGGACTAGGGTGGGTGCTGGAGACCTCCCAAGGGAAAGAGAGTCAGTGTGGGACCTGAAGGTATGGGCAGAGGGGGCCTGGGGTCTAGGGTGGGGGTTGTGCTCCTTTGGGGACCCTAAGGAGGGCTGGGCAGGACTCCTTCTGGGAACCCAATGCTTGCCAGGAGCTGGTGCCTGGCAAGGTGGCGGGGTGGCCTAAGGAGCCAGAGGGGCTGTTGGTGGCCTGGTGAGGCCTGCCACTGTGGGTACTTTGTGGCTTACTCTGAGTGGGAGAGGAAGGCACATTGGGTCCTCAAGTAGGGAGGGACAAAGTCTGGTTTGTATGCGTTCAGAGGTCCTCACCAGGGACACTTCTGAGTGCTGTCACGAGAAGCCAGGTCCAGGCTGAACCGGGTGAGAACACACAGCAGAGCCAGGATGGGACGCACCACGCTGGGCGGCCCCAGGACCTCTCCCTCCAAGCAGGGACCAGGAGCAGTGGCTTCCAGATGGGCATTCACCATTCTCTAAAGTCCGGTATAAATGCCACGGGGAAACGAGGCAGGGCATGGAAAGGAAGATGCCAAAGGGGTGGGCAGAGCGCCGGCCACTTGCCTGGTTCCAGCTTGGTGCATGGCCGTGTGAGCGCAGCCGCTTCTCGCCCCCTCAGTCCTAGGGCTCTTCCGGAACTCATGCCCAGTGTGAGGACGAACACCTGGCGTCAGCCCCCACCCACGTGAGGTTCCGAGGATGGCCTTGGGTCTGGGAAAGTGCACGTGAGAAAAACGAATCGAACAGATCCCAGATGGCTGATCGCTGACAGCTCGGGATTGCAGCTCCCAGTGAAAGCCCAGAGAACGAGAGGACGCCACACTTTCAGATGAATTTTCGTCGCTCACGGACCAGAAGATTCCCAGTGGAGGGGCCCCACGGGTCGCCAGCGAGACTCTTGTGGCCGGCGCAGCGGTTTTGCCGGACCTTGGTGCGGCAGCTCTTTGTGCAGAGTAGACAGGCCCGGTTCCCCTACTGACCAATGCTTGGAGCTCCAGGAAGGCAGAGCCGCTTGTTACGGACTCAAGAAGGAAGCCAGACCAGATATTCCCAGGCAGAGGAGCACCATCAGCCTTATCGCTGCTGTTTTGGCCGGCGCAGTGGGTTGCTTGGATTCCAGCACTGGGAATCAATAAACTGAGCATCCACTCAGAAACCTAATTAGAAAGGCGGTAATTGTAAAGACAACTGATGGATAAATTCATAATAAATGGAAGAAAACAGCCTAAAAAGGCTGAGAATACCCAAAATCAGAACCCCTCTCCCTCTACAGCGGATTGCAGTTCCTTATCAGCAACAGAACAAGCCCTGATGGAAAAGGACTGTGTCCCATTATCTGAAGTAGGCTTCAGAAGGTGGATGATGAGAAACTTCTGGGACTTAAAAGAACTTGTTCTAACCCAATGTAAAGAAACTAAAAACTTTGAAAAAAGGTTTGACGAAATGCTGAAAAGAACAGACAATCTAGACAGGAATATAAATGAACTAATGGAGTTGAAAAATACAACACGAGAACTTAGTGAAATATG
>CM052653.1:2337709-2391163 GCA_028533165.1 Leontopithecus rosalia | reverse complement strand
ATACATCCAGACCCATTTTATATCCAAAGATACATAAAGACTCAAAACAAAGGGTTGGAGAAAGATTTACCAACCAAATGGAGAGCAAAAATAAAGAAATAAACAAAAAGCAGGAGTTGCAATTCTCGCATTTTATAAAATAGATTTCAAAGCAACAAAGATACAGTGGTAAAAGGATCAATGCAACAATAAGAGCTAACGATCCTAACGCCCAGATACATAAGCCCCATAAAGAGATTTAGACTCAACGAGACAGAAAATTAATAAGGATATCCAGGACTTGAATTCAGATCCAGAACAAGTACACTTAATAAATATGTATAGCGCTCTCCACTTTAAATACACAAAATATACATTCTCCACTTTAAATACACAAAATATTGATCAGCCATTATTAATAACCATTCTTAGAATTAAGCAATATTCCTGTTCTCTCTCCCTCTTTTTCTTCCTCTTTCTTCCTCTCCTTCTCTCCTTTTTTTCTTTCAAAAGGATGACTGCTATAATCAGAAAGACATAGTAACAAGTGGCACCAATGATGTGGAGAAATTAGAATCCTCATGTGCTGCTGGTGGGAATGTAAAATGGTACAGCCATCTAGGAAAACAGTTTAGCATTTCTTCTAGCTGGTAAACATAGAGTCAACATATGACTCAGCTGTTCCATTCTTAGGTATTTACACAAGAGGGGTGGAAATATGCCCGCATAACCTGTGCATGAATGTTCATAGCAGCATTATTCATAAGAGCCAAAAAATCAAAACAGTTAAAATGTGCATCAGCTGATGAGTGGATAAATCAAATATGGTCTAGCTATACAATGGAATTGTACTCACCAATTAAAAAAAAGTGCACGTTTCAGATACTTTTCTGAATTTTCTTTAGACACTAAGTCATTAAGTAATAGTGATTATTCCATGTTTTGCTATTTTACTGCTTTATTGTTTTTGTCTTATATGGGCTAGGATTCCAGAACATTCCCAGGATCAGCCCTGAGCATGCATGTCTTATTTCTGGGTTTATAAAAAACCTCCAGTAATTCCCACACGTTAAATATCATGCTGTTTGTTGGTATGAAATGTCATTTCTTTATCAAAGACCCTCCTATTCCTAGTTTTCTAGAACTTCCGTACCAGTCATTGCATCCATTCAGAATGTTTTCAGTTGCACATAACAGAATCTCCAACAATTCCTCAAATACATGGAAGCTGATTTTTATACATAATAAGTCAACTAACAGAAAGCTGCTGGCTTTGCTCCAGTGACACAGTGACATCAGACCAGCATGTCTATGGCTCTCTTGCCCTTGCCTCACGCTCAGGTGGCTGCCTGTTCTCCAAGCACCATCTGCATACAAAGCAACAGGCAGGGGAGGGGGCAGAGCCAGCAGCGTCTACAGCTTCAGTTTGGACAAAACAATCCCCCTCACAGAGCTGAGGCTCTGTGGGGAAAAACATTGAGCAACTACTTATGTGTGGCCGGGCGCTGTGCTCCCGCCTGTAATCCCAGCACTTTGGGAGGCCAAGGCAGGTAGATCACCTGAGGTCAGGAGTTCGAGACCAGCCTGGTCAATCTGGTGAAACCCCTATCTCTACTGAAAAATAAAAATACAAAAATTAGCAAGGTGTGGTGGCAGGCACCTGTAATCCCAGCTATTCAGGGGCTGAGACAGGAAGAATTGCTTGGTGGAGTTTGCAGTGAGCTGACATTGTGCCAGCGCACTCCAGCTTGGGTGGCAGAGTGAGACTCCATCTCAAAAAAAAAAAAAAAATATGCATCCTGAACACACACTCACTGTCTCCCTCATCCCATAACCCCCTCCACAAGGTTCCTACTCACACCATGGCCTCTGTTTCTCTCATGCTTCCACCATCCCCTGTGGAGACCAGACCCAGCCACCCTGCAGTGTGTGGGCCCCTCAGCTGCTCTCAGAGGCTGAGCCCCTCCGGGTGCCTCTGAGATGAAGCTTCTCATGCGTGCGCCCTTCCTTTCCAACCTCCTTCCTCCGGAGTCCTCTGCTGTGTCGTTGCTGGGTTTGTAGCTTCATCAGAACTGTTTCTACACTGTTTTCCTAGATGAGGCACATAGGTGGTGAACTCCCTGAGTCCTTGCTCCTGACACGTCCACAGGTATCGTTATTGGGACGGGGGCTCTGGGGCTGCAGTCCTTGGTTCTTCCACGGTTTTCAGCTTGCAGTGCTGTCGATGAGAAGCCTGCGACCATTCTGATTGCTTTGCTGTTTTAGGTAACATATTCCTTTTGCTTGAAAAATGGTTGGCTACTTTTTCTCAGTGGAGAAAGCACAGCACTTCTAATTTTCCATTCAAATTTATTTAGCAAAGTTTGCATACCATAAAATGGATCCGTTTTAAAAAGTACATGTTCTGAAGTGTATCCATCCATGCATTCGTTAAAATTTCTATCACAGACCCAGTGAACTCCCTGGCTCCTGACAATGACGGGTCTGATTTCTATCACTGTTGATGCAATTTGTAGTTTCTAGAGTTTCACATTAAGGGAAGAACACCACGTGTATGCAGAGTTCGGAAGCTGTTACCTTGACATAGCGCAGAGTACATCCTTTCTCATCAGCTGAGCCTGTGACTCCGGGAGCCCTTCCATGGTACGCTCCAGGCTCCCCCCAACTCAGGGCAGAGTAATTACTGCCAATCCCCCACCTGCGGCTTTCTGCACTCCTGTAACTTATTACTCTCAGATCAGATCTCCTGGGCCATCCCCCAAGCCTCCTGCTTTCAGTCCCGCGTCTGCCTATTTCCCGCTCTGCTGTGTCTGCTGAGCTGTTTCTCACCCTTTGCCTTCCTAGGGTCAGGGTCTGCACCAGATCGCGTCTTTCATCATCTGCGGGATGATTTCATGATGCGGGCACGTTTTGAAGCTCCTGGAGTTGCTTTGCGTGCTGGAATTTGGATCTTCTCGTGTGCTGGATGGGTTTTAATCTCAGGTGCTGGTGAGCCTCCTCCCGCCTCTGTTTCGCTGGCCACGTGGGTGGATGGCTCCCTCTGACATTCCTTGCCTGACATACCTAGGTGCTCCCTCCACCCCGTTCTTTCCCCACCCAGCTAGATGGGACGTCCTTTTTGGCTCACCTTTGTCAGCCATTTGGGGACAGGTCAATCACTGCAATGTCCTTAATGCTCAACAGGTTAAAAACAACAGTAACAACAAAGGAATCCTCCCCGACCCCCCCAAAGGCTCTCAACCCCTCCGAGGCCCCTAAGGAACTCCCGTTGCCTTCCTCCCCTCAAGGATAGAGGCCCTCCCATCCTCTTCCTCAGACCAGCTTCCCACTCACAGGGTGGGGGCGGTGGGCCCTGAACCACTGAACCACAGGGCCAGAGGTCTCACCTCCACTCAGCCAGTGGCCGCAGCAGTCCCTTGGCTAGAGGGGAGATGGGGACTCTACAGGCCCCGGTGCGCCCTGGGCACCCTCCCAATCTTCCTCTCCACCACTGGGAGGACGTGGCACTCTCTTCTCTTACAATATACACATGGTTTCTATTTGCAGACTCTTCTAAGTGACCGGTGACTGACAGTTGGATGCTATTCACAGATATTTTATAGAAAAATAAACACAGTTTGCCCCTCAAGGTACAGTTGGCATTTTAATAAGGAATCAGAAAATAGGGTTTTTTAAAGGAAATAATTCAATGGAGATTGTGCTTTAAAACTTTTTCCACTGTTAGATAATTTTGTGGCTTAACACATTTGTATTCCACAAACATTCTTCTGTATGGACACTTGAAAAAGGTAAAGACAGAATTTTTTCCAATCTCTTTGAAAATCTTCCAAATGAAGGATCCAGTGAGTTTCAATCTGTTTGTTAAAAGTCTTAAATGCACCTCCTTCCACTTAATTCACAAGAGCTAATTATTAACATCAGGGGAAATGGGCACTGACGAGGCAGAATTTGAACAAGACCTTTCGCATCATTGGTGGCTGGAGTTGAAAAGTTAAAGCATGGCCGGGCGTGGTGGCTCACGCCTGTAACCCCAGCACTCTGGGAGGCCGAGGCGGGTGGATCACGAGGTCAAGAGATCGAGACCATCCTGGTTAACAAGGTGAAACCCCGTCTCTACTAAAAATACAAAAATTAGCTGGACATGGTGGCGCGTGCCTGTAATCCCAGCTACTCGGGAGGCTGAGGCAGGAGAATTGCCTGAACCCAGGAGGCGGAGGTTGCGGTGAGCCGAGATCGCGCCATTGCACTCCAGCCTGGGAAACAAGAGCAAAACTCCGTCTCAAAAAAAAAAGAAAAAAAAAGAAAAGTTAAAGCATATTTAGTAGGTACCGCCGGTTTTCATTTGGATCTACCTGACTTTCTAAGCCATTTCTTTCCAGCAGGGGTTGTTAAAACTACATTACAGAATAAAATGAACTTAGACTGGATTTTTGGGGTGTGTGTGTGTGTGTGTGTGTGTTTGAGATAGGATCTTGCTCTGTCACCCAGGCTGTAGTGCAGTGGTGCGATTACAGCTCATTGCAGCCTCAACTTTCTGGGCCCAAGCAGTCCTTACACCTCAGCCTCCTCAGTAGCGGGGACCACAGGCGTGTGCCACCATGCCCAGCTATTTTTAAAAATGTTTTTATAGAAAAAAATGTTTCTACACGGGGTCTCACCGTGTTGTGCAGGCTAGTCTCCTGGGCTCAACTGACCCTCCCACCTCTGCCTCTAAAGTTCCGAGATTACAGGCGTGAGTCACTGGGCCCAGCTGGAAACACCTTTGAATCACTATGTCACAAACTGTTAAAGCAATGATTAACAGTGCTGCTCACACTAAAGGTAAACGTCTCTGGGTTGTGCTTTTGTTTGTTTGTTTGTCGAGATGGAGTCTTGCTCTGTCGCCCAGGCTGCAGTGCAGTGGTGCAGCCTCAGTTCACAGCAGCCTCCATCTCCCAGGTTCAAGCAATTCTCCTGCCTCAGCCTCCCATGTAGCTGGAATTACAGGCATGTGCCACCACACCCAGCTTATTTTTGTATTTTTAGCAGAGACAGAGTTTCACCATGTTGGCCAGGCTGGTCTAAAACTCCTGACCTCAAATAACCTGCCTATCTCTGCCTCCAACAGGGATCTCAGGCGTGAGCCACGGCACCCGGCCCTTGGGTTTGTGGTTTTCTGAAGCGCGGTAGTGCAGGAGTGCAGTAGTATATGTGTTTCATAAACAAACACAGTGTGCTGGTATCAATTTATAATGATTCAGCTCCAACTCTGCCCTCCTTGGCCCTGCTCTGGATGCGGGAGCTGGGCTGTGAACATGGCCCCTTTGTGAGCTGGCAGTGCCAGGCTTCGTCCATGGAGGGTCCTGGGGTACTGCCAGGCACTGCAGAGGAAGGGGCCTATCTTCAGGCTCCGTGTCCTTCCCGGCTTGTTCCTGAAGCACGGCAGCTAGCAGGGCATGGGACGCCCAGGACGCTCACCCTAGTGAGCATCAAGGGCACCACCATGTGGGCGGTTCCCAGTGGGTTCTGCCGGCCCCACAGGACAGCTTCCTAGCGGATTCCACTGGCACCCAGATGTGTCTTCCCTAGGAATTTCACTCTGGGCTTGACTCCCTGTGAGCTTGCAGTCACCCTGGTCCTGCTGCTGCCCTAGCAAGCGGCTTCCCAGGGGAATTCCGAGGTACCCTAGAAGGCAGGTGCTCAGCTTCTGCCTGAGAGCTGTAGCTGCTGCCTGTGTCTCAGATTCCTGTGTTCTTATCTAGGGTGCCCTGTAAGCAGATAGGAGTTCCTGAGGGCAAACTTTCCCTTTCAAATGGCTCTGAGGCTCCTGTTGGAGCAGCTGCTTTGGAAGGACATGGATTTGTTGGTGGCTTATCAGTGGGTTTCCTTAAGAAGCTTTCTTTTCTGTGCAACGTATTATCTTTGTGTTGGAAGGTGGCTGGGCTCCTGCAGTGGTGTTGCCTTTAAGTTGGCATTTGCTATTATACTTTCAGCTCAGGAAAATGATCCTTAGTTATTCCTGACTGTTCCTTGAACCAGCTGTTGCTCGCACTTCCCCACCAGCCCCTTTCAGTGCAGCTTTAGCAGGAAGTGTGTGGGAGGGCAGGCACAGGTGCAGGGGACAAAGCCACAGACCAACTACCACATGGGTTCTTCCCGGGGTCCAGGTGGACTGACCTGAGTGGCAGGAGGGGAGTCGGGGTTAGGAGGAGTGGATGGAGCTCAGGCAGCGAAGGCTCAGGGAAGACAGTGCTGCAGACTCACCCCGGGCAGCCAGAGTCCAGGACCATGGGAGGCAGCTACTCACCAGCCCTCATCCAACAGCCATGGGCACCAGGCCCCCCACGCCCAAACACAGCTTCCTCCAGGGCTTGAGAAGCAGCCAGAATGGAGGGGCCACAGAGAAAGCTGCAACAGCCTCCAAAGGCCACGCCAGGAACACTGGGAACCACCTTGGGCCTGGGCCACCGTCCTCGCAACTTCGGAGAAGCACAGGAAGACATAGATCAGTCACTGCTGGCAGACTGAGCAACGGTGAGGCGGATACTGCTGGGTACTGCTGCATGCTGCTGGATACTGATGAGTGCTGCTCGGTACTATCATGTGCTAATAAGTACTACTGGAGGCTGCTGGGTACTGCTGAGCACTGATGGGTACTGCTGGGTATATTGCTGAGCACTGATGGGTACTGCTGGGTATATTGGGTACTTCTGGGTATGTCTGGATACTGATGGGTTTGATGAGTACTGACAGAAGCTACTGGCTACTGTTGGATACTTCTAGGTGCTGCTGGAGACTGATGGGTTCTGGTGAGTACTGATGGGTACTGCTGGGTGCTGCTGGGTACTGCTGAGCACTGATGGGTACTGCTGGGTATATTGGGTACTTCTGGGTATGTCTGGATACTGATGGGTATTGATGGGTACTGATAGAAGCTACTGGCTGGATACTTCTAGGTGCTGCTGGAGACTGATGGGTTCTGGTGAGTACTGATGGGTACTGCTAGGTGCTGGGTACTGCTGTGTATGGCTGGGTGCTCCTGGGTATTGTTGGGTGCAGCCAAGTACTGCCAGCTGACATTTTCTTTTGGTCCACAAGGTGATTTAAAAAGTAACACACCTGCGGGATGTTGGGCTTGGCCCCAATAAAAGCAGCTCCATTCCGTTGGCTGGAACTTGTCCTCTGCAGGCATGTGAATTGTCAGGCCGGGGACTGTGTCTTCTCAAGGTGGCACATCTAAGCCATCAGCAAATGCGCTGCAGACCATTATCTCCTAAGCTAGGACCCACGGCATGCTGCTCTGGGAGCTGCTGATGGATGCTCCCCCAAAAGTGGGGAGGGTGGTAGCGGAGGCCAGAGCCTTGGCCAAATAAGTCTGGGACAACCGTCAAGCTGTGTCTCTGGGGACTCACCCAGGCTCAGCCCAGCGCACAAAAAGTTCAGAGAAGCCTGCCCTACTGCAGAGCCTGGGCTTAACTTCCAGTGCAATGCTGGCCACAGGCAGATCCAGGAATAGAGAGTGATCCATGGAGGCCTCTCCCAGGGAGACAAGCTCGTGTCAGGGCACCCCTGGGTGAGCTGGAGGCCAGGACAGAAATTTCCTGTGCTGTCCACCAGGCCACCCTGCCTGTCCTGGGGACAGGATGGCTCAGCTGCAGACCCAGTTCTGAGACAAGCCCTTATGCACCATTTCCTCTTAGGAGCGGTTGTCCCAGCCAGCACACCTCGTTAATCTCACGTCATTGTAAGCTGCTCAGTGAAGGATTTCCACTTTTGGGACTTGGATGATTCATAAAAGAGACAGGATTCTCCCTTCTGAAGGAGAGCGACGCATTAAGAACTTGACTTATGGAAGCAACTCTAAACATACATAATTTTTCTGCTAAAATTGGGATGGGGGAGGATTAGATGTGACCTCAAAGTTGCTTCATTTTACTCCTCAAAAACAGACATATACAAGACTGATTTTAAAGCCCCTTTAAAAAGTAATGGGAAACTCCTATGTGTATAAAGTTCCAATGAGAAGCTAAAAAAAGAAAAAGGAAACTAAATTCGAATTTTCAGTGCTACAGGGATGATTATACAAATCATGAGATCTCTGTGCAAAAAATACTAGACTGTCCTTAAAAATAATAAATATGTTTGCTAGAACCAGATACAAAGCGCTGCGGAAGTGCTAGGCCTGAGCTACAAGCCTGATGTCTCACATGTGCTGCGCAGTCAGGAGCTCCGGCCAGGAAGGCAGGCGGCCCGGGCAGGTTCAGGCTCAGACACGCTCCACTGTGTTCTCTTGGGGTGCTCTTTCGATGGTGAAATTCTGAGTGAAACCTGCTTTAATTTCTTTCTATAATATCTTAAATTTGAATTAAGACTATCAAATGAGTGAATGAAGTAGGGTTTTGTTTGTGTTTTTAAGAAATGGTAGATCAATTGCCACCCATCGGTAATCAGTTTCTTCTGATTCTGCAGTAAAACAGGCTCTTTGAAGTAGTTTTCCCTAAGGTCCACCCATTGGCGAGCTCCTGGAGGGATCCAGCTGTGCCTGCTCCTGCCCGGGAGGCCTGTGCTGGCTTCGGGAGGTACCCATGGACCCACCCTGCAGGGACCCAGGAAGAGTAGCAATGGGGTTCACAGCCCACTCCAGCAAGACCAAGGGAGCTGCCTGCCTGCCTCACCCTCACAGCCCGGGGACTTCGGTCCCCCTTCCATGGATCCCCACCCCGTCCACATCCACCTCAGGGAGGACAAGCCTGGCTGCCATCCCCCCGCCCCCCGCCCCCTTAGCAGCCTGTGCATGTCACACTTTTGCTCAAAGGCTCCTTTTTAAGGAATGGTTCCACCACTGGGAGAAAATGATTTTGAGATCTGTTGGTGTGGCTGAAAAAGCACTGAGCTTGGAGTCCAGGGACCCAAGTACAGCGTGGCTAGGCCACCTGTGGCCGTGTGGCCAGGGCCATGGCCCCTGCCGCCCAGAGCCCGTGATTTTCAGGAGGCGGTGAGAGGGCTTGTTGAGTGCAGGGAGCACAGACTCACCTGTGTGAGGGCACTTGGTTAGAATTAGTGTGGGGGCAGCTTGGAGAAGTGGGCGTCTTTAAACAGGAGTGGCAGCCCCTGGGAGGGAAAAGCTCCTGCTGTGTGGGCTGTGAAGCGGCCACTGGCAGACGGCACCGCGAAGGGGCCGCACTGGTGGACAGTACCAGAGAGGAACCTTGTTTCATGTTAAACTGGGGCCTCTGGCAACCTAGAGGTGCCTTGGGCCGAGAGACCCTGCCCACAGGAGTTGGAAGTGGGGGTTCGTGTTGGGAAGACTCTCTCTTCCCGAGGGGACAGCCTCGGCCTGTGATGGGGCACACTGCAAAGCCCTGTCGCTCTGCCTGTGTCACTGTGACAACCACAGCATCAGGCAGAGGGAAGGTCCTGGTGATTTGGGGCTATGCCGGTGAAGCCCCATACTGAGCAGACATCCGGGTGCGTGGTGCCCCACGGAGGGGTGCAGCTCACAGGCATAAGAGGCCTGGGGTGGGGAGCGCTGCTCCCCCTTGCCCTCTGGCCCATGGCCCTGCAGGACCTGGCTGGCAAGCCACACCGGCCACCCTGTGTGGGGTCAGTGTGTGGCCCCACGCCCTGGCATGCAGCTGCAACACACTCCCAAGTCGCTGAGGATTTGTTAAAGTCACAGTACATTTCTTTCCACCCACTTTCTTCCCATGGACCTCCCTCCCCTCCTCCTCGAAGCAAGAGAGTCCAGAGCCAGCGGGCCAAGACCCTGCAGCCTCCTGCAAGAGCCAGCGCACACGCCACGTTTGTTCCGCCCCGTCTTGCCTCCCTTCCATCCCTCGTCCCTCCTCCACCCTCTCTCTCCCAGGAGGAAATCTGGCCCTTGTCCTGGTCGTCACTTTTTCTCAGAATGTCAGCAATGTGTCTGGAGGTCCCAGCAGCCTCCCTCATCCCATCCCTGCCTACGCCAGCATTCCATCACATCCCTGCATCTGGCTTATCTCCAGTGCTGAGCCCCACGACCTCATATTCTGGGCACCAGTGTTTGCTGAACCTAACAGCCCCCAAAGGGGGACCCTGGCCATGGATCTGTGGCTTGACCCTGAGCTTTGGCCACGGGAGGCATCCCTGCCCTCAGCACCCACCTCCTCCCATCTCTCCACAGCCTTACAAGATTCGGATCTAATCAGATACCACCCTTTATCCCTCCAGAGCAATTGCAGGGGACGGGACGCTGGAATCTGCTCTTGCTGTGAGGTCATTGCTTGGTCAGCAGCCTCAGAGCCTGTTATGTGCCAGTATTGATCCTGTAAACACTTCAGGACACCACGGAGGATCCAGGGAAGGCGTTTTTAAATAGGTCAAGCAGTCCCTCTGCAGGAGGACCACCTCCGAGGGCGGCTCCCAGAGGCCAGGGCATAGCAGTGAGGTCCCTGCCACAGGCTCCAGAGGGGGCTAACCTGCTCAGGTGCCCAACACTCCCTATCAGGCCCCCGAGCCTTTCAGAAGAGCCCCCACACAGCTCCTGCACCCCCTGCAGGGGCTGAGTCCTGCCCTCTGTGGCCCATCTGCCCCCGTCCCACAGTCTCACCTGCAGAACCTTTGCCCAACCCTTGTCGACCCACTGATTTGTCTACAGCTGCCCAATTCCCTCAGGATGTCCCCGTGGGGCAGGGGCTTTATTCGGCCCTTTGCTGTGCCCTGACACCAAGATCGGTTGCAGGAAGCAGGAAGGACTTGGTCCCGTCGATCTTAAAGAACCAGAGGTCCCACTGCTCCGGCACTGCCTAGCCTGGTGTCCCCTTGGATGATATAATTTCCTTGCACCACCCAGTGAGGAAGAACTGGCCCAGGATGGGTCAGTCTGCATTCAGGGAGGTAAGAGAAATGGATTGTACTTTCCAGGAAAGCAAGCAGTACCGTTCTGGGGGCATGGGGAAGGTTCTGAGGTGCAGGGTGATCTGATTCCAGATCTGCAGGTGTTCATTTAAAGCTTGTTGCTCTGATCACTTAAGATCCCAGTCCTTTAGAGCATCTTTGACTGAAATACAAGGGATCCCTGTGTGTGCCTGTGTGTGCAAGCATGTGTGTGTGTGTGTGAGCATGTAAGCATGTGCATGTATGTATTTCTGTGAGCAGGCATGTGTGTGAGCAGATGGGCATGCATGTGAGTGTATGTGTGTGTGAGCATGTGGGTGTGTGTGTGAGCAGGTGGGCACACATGCCAGTGTGTGTGTGTGTGTGTGTGTGTGTGTGTGTGAGCGTGTGGCTGTGTGCATGTGACTGCCTTCTCTTCTCTGCCACCAGGGAGCAAATTCCCCTGGCTCCTCTCTTGGGCTCCTGGCTGCGGTGTGAGGCCCGGCTCAGTGCCCATCAGGGTGACCCAGGCTGCTGTCAAGCACAGGTCTGCAGCACCCACACCCACAGCCCAAAGGAGCTGAGCTGCCTTTTGGGGATGTCCCCACTCTCCCAGTTGCAGGAGCTTTGAGGAAAACCTACCTCTCTGGCAGGAGAGTGAAAGAAGTCACAACTCCATGCACACATACATGTACACACCTGAACACATATGCACGTGCATACACACATGCACATGTGCATACAAATCACACACAGGCACACGTGCACACCCATATACCCTCACACACACACTGTTTGGAAAACCGCCATTCCCAGACAGTAAAGTTTTTTAGGTCAAAGCCCCCACGCCCACCCTGCCCTCCCCACCTGCTGCCTCCGTCCCACGCTGATTTACCGCCCCCAAGACATCCCACAGAGAGTGAAGAATCCCAGACTCCCCGAATTTCCTCGCAGAGTTTACTTCCTTGCCAGAAAAGTTCAAGGTTGGGTCAGATCTTCCCCTTTCCACCACGGGCTGCGCTTTCCCAGCCCCCTGCCAACTCACATCTGGGGGGTCCCTCCAAGGGAAGGAAAGCTCGTGAGCAGAGGGTCCCAAGGAGCTGAGGGTGGCTCTGCACACACCTGGCAAGGGGACTTCAGGGGCCATGGGCACCATGCCCTGCCACATTCCCCTGTACACACTCTCAAGGAGACCCGCCCCTTTCCTGTGCATGTTGTAACTGGGCAGGTACCCATGTGGGGTGGGGGGCGAGGCCCTGGTGGTGAGTGAGGTGGCAAATCCGGTCAGAGCACTGGGTGCTCAGCCTGGCTGTGGGGCATGTAAGCCAATGTAGGCCTGTGGGATTCCTAGGAGGGATGGTGCTCCAGAGGCGGAACCCACAGCACCCGGTCTTTTTCCTCTGTGAAGGCCAATGTGACCTCGAACTCTCCAGGCATCTGGTCTCCACCTGGGAGTGCCCGTGGCCCCTGCCTGCCTGTCCCCTGTGGAGCGGCCACCCTACATTCTGGTCTAGGTTGGGCTCTCCTGCCTGTCCCTCTCTGAACTGGAAGCATCCCCTCCGTGTCTTCACAGATGTTGCTGAGCACCCAGCAGTCAAAAGCACCATCACCTTGTGGGAAACTTTCCAGGAAAGGTCCCTAGGGGACGTCCCCAAAGCCACACGGAGACGCAAGTGACCCCCGGTCATGGGCTGGGGTGGGTCCTGCACCTGCGCTTGGCCCAGCCTCAGCTCTGCCGTTGCCTTTGTCATGTTTAAATTAAAAACCTTTCTCTTATTAAAAAGCAATATGCATTTTTTTGTTGAAAATGTACAAAGCCCAATTTTCAGTAAGCAAAAATGAAAATATTTAAGTATCCGTTTCAGCTCAGCACACAGAGACAAGCGCTGGTAATATTTTGCTGATCAAGCTTTTGGACGCGTCAACACAGAGATCACTCGCGCTTTAGACTCGCGCAGTCGAGACGTTCTTACTCTGCGGACCGACCTTTCTGGAGGGCGTTTAACCTGCCTCTGTTCCTTAAGTATTAGACACAGAGTCGGTAAGGACCCTTTGAGGCACTGTGCCCGCCGTAATGACCTCCTCGAATGCTTTTCTAAGTGTGGAAATTCCCGTCCCTTCCTTCTGCCTTCCTGAAAGGTTCTGGGTTTGGACCGACACTTTCTCCATTTTTTCTTCTATCTCAAAAAAATCTCCATTCATGAGATAAAGTTGAACAGCGTCATAGGGTGGGAAGTTTAGGTTTTTTTCTTGCTTTCTTAAAGAGTTAGGAGTCTTGTATTTTCACTGTACAGCCTCAGAATGAAGATCTTGCTGAGGGGAACTCGGGAAGAGAGCATCCCTTGAGCCCTCAAGGGCAAAAACAGGGGCCTCCCTTCAAAATGTTAGCCAAGTTCAAGTCCTTCCTCCTTGAGCCCCAGTGAAATGGGAGAAGAGGAAACGTAAGAACTAGCCCCTGGGCTGGGTGTGGTGGCTCATGCCCATAATCCCAGCACTTTAGGAGGCCAAGGTGGATGGATCATGAGGTCAAGAGATCGAGACCATCCTTGCCAACATGGTGAAACCCCATCTCCACTATAAATATAAAAATTAGCTTGAGGTGGTGGCACACCTGTAGTCCCAGCTACTCAGGAGGCTAAGGCAGAAGAACCGCTTGAACCCAGGAGGCAGAGATTGCAGTGAGCCAAGATTGTGCCACTGCACTCCCCTGTCAACAGAGTGAGACTCCATCTCAAAAAAAAAAAAAAAGAACTAACTCTGACTGCCTGAAAACAGACCGGGCTCTCCCCATCTCAAGGACAATGAGGAATTTCTAGAAACGAGAGTAGACGTGATCAGCTAGCTTGGAAGAGTCCCATGGTGGTTGACCAGCTGTGGGTTCGAGGAGGGCAGCCTCCACAGGAGACAGAAGAGCCCCAGGATACCCAAACTCCAAGGCCCTGCTGAGAGTGGGCGGTGGCCATCACTGGCCGTCAACCCCCACAGACTAGAGCACAGCTCTAAGGCAGGGGCATGGGAGGCCAGTTTGTGCCCTAGGAAGGCACTGAAGCTGGGGGTGAAGGGGAGCGGGGCCCCAGGGACCCGAGGGGCCACAAACAAAAGGAAAATCTGGGCCCCTGGAGCAGCCTCCTGGAGACCGCCCTCCTGCCCTTCTGCCTCCCTCCAGGGCAGCCTGTTCCTGGCCTCAGACAGCTGCTCAGGTCAGACATGCATTTCCTATCCAATCCGAGGAGCTGCTTGTGAGGACAGAGGTGCAGAAAACCACAGGGCTGTGACAGTGACTGGCGGGTGCTGGGAGCCTGCTCCGCCATGCACTGACCAAGCAACTCACCCATGCCAGCTCTGGCCACCCACATGCCATGCCTCTGTGTCACGGAAGCGACAGCTGCTCGTCTTGGGCTTCTGGGATTCCTAGGAGGGATGGTGCTCCAGAGGGGGAACCCACTGCACCCAGGTCTTTCCTCTGTGAAGGCTTCTGGGGAACTGGGACAAAAATATCTGTTGCTATCTCAAGGCCAGACTGGTTTCCCTACGGCAGCTGTACAGGATCGCTCGGTTTCCCTACGGCAGCTGTACGGGATCGCTCGTTTCCCTACGGCAGCTGTACGGGATCGCTCGGTTTCCCTACGGCAGCTGTACGGGATCGCTCGGTTTCCCTACGGCAGCTGTACAGGATCACTCGGTGTGCATTCGGGATTCTCTTTGGATTCTTGGCTTCATCTTATTTATTTTCCTCTTCTTTTTTTCTTCACCTCAATTTCACTCACAGTGTCTATCTTGTTGGCCAGTAGTGCCATCAAGTCTGGGGCTGGGGGTGGGGGTGTTGCTCAGGACCCGGGGGCTGCCTTGGCTTCCCTCCCCCACCGCATGAGCATGGGGCCTCCCTGGTGTCGAGTTCAATTCACGGACTGGGGATGCTCAGTGCTTGTAACCATCCCTGTGGACAGAAATCCAAATGGTGACGCTGGCTGCCTGCAGAGTTCTTTTCTCAGGGACACGCCTAGAGCCCTGGAGGGACTTCCTGCTGCCCCTTCTCACTCCCTGGAGAATATTCTCAATGCAAATATTTCTATGTTTGTGTGTGTGTGTGTGTGTGTGTGCGTGTCACAAAGGTGAAAAGCAGTCAAACTTGGGAAGAAAAAATGGCTGAAAATCTACCATTTACAGCTGGAGTCATGCTTCCTGGCTGACATTGGCTGGTGCGTGGTGCTGCCCACTCCATTTCACGTGTTGTGGCCAATGACATCACCACAAAGTGACCCCAGTGTCAGGAAACCTCAGTGTGTCCGGCTATTCACCAGCAGGAGGCTCAGATGGCCTCCAGGTGAAGACTCCACAGCCACATCCACTTCTGAGCAGCAACCCTGTGGCCTTCAGTGGCTGGGTGGCGACTGTGGAGGACAGACTGGCAGCCACAGGCCCCAGTGTGGCTCACCTGAGTCAAGAACACGCCACCCACGCGCTGCAGGCCCACAGCTGTCGGAAACAACCCTTGAGGTCTGCACAGAAACTGAGCAAGTGTGCAGACTTTGCTAGTCCCGGGACGTGGCCAGGACGGTTTTGGTTGTACTTTATGAAAGTGTCAGTCCACAGGGGATTGGACATTTTGAAAGCTGGTTCTTCCTCAGAGAGACTGAGAAGCACTCGTCTGAAGTCCTGAAGAAACACCGATATCATATCCCATAAAAATCCTATCGGTGCCCTCAACTGCCTGTCTGCCCGGCTGACAGCTGTCTTGGACAAGTGTCACAGCGAAAGGCTTATCCACATCGGCTCTGGCTGGGCCAGCCTCAGGGAGACTCAGCCCTGTGGGCACGGACTAAAATCACATCAGCTCTGGCTGGGCCAGCCTCAGGGAGACTCAGCCCTGTGGGCACGGACTAAAATCACATCAGCTCTCACTGGGCCAGCCTCAGGGAGACTCAGCCCTGTGGGCATGGACTAAAATCACATCGGCTCTGGCTGGGCCAGCCTCAGGGAGACTCAGCCCTGTGGGCATGGACTAAAATCACATCAGCTCTCGCTGGGCCAGCCTCAGGGAGACTCAGCCCTGTGGGCACGGACTAAAATCACATCAGCTCTGGCTGGGCCAGCCTCAGGGAGGCTGTGGGCACGGACTAAAATCACACGATGCCCTGCTCTTAGTTTTTGGCGTCATAGTTTAAAAAGACACATTGGATACTTGGGTTTTAAGCAATGTAAATACATCAGAAAGGCGGAAGATGACGAATCAATGGATGTTGTAGCCCCATGTGTGCCAGGCTATGCTTCCCGGTAGGTGTGAGCCCAGGATCGCCCCTTCCAGGAGGCAGGTCATCTCTGCTCTCACCGCTTCCCCACACCTTATGGCAAAACGAGGTGTCGGAGGGGCCTACTGTGCCACAGGTTGAAGTAACTTGGCCATTGGCAACTTAATTAATCGTCAAATTGGTGGTTGGCAAATGAACTCAGGGCAAAGCAACCCAGAACTCATGCCTAGCACTGGCCGACCACAGCCAGGAACCCGCCCGGACCACACTCTGCCCCGGGGAGGTCAGTCCTAGTGGAGGGGGATAAACAGAACAAGCAAACAGCCAGAAAAAGACGTAGGGGGAGCACGGGGAGGTGGAAGCTGGGGCCTGGGTGGAAGAAGGCCAGAGCCACTGGCTGTTTGCCGGGAGCGAGGTTCCATTGTGGACGAAACCCCTGGTCTGAAGAAGAGTCTGAGGGCGGCAGACGTGGGGGCCGGTCGGGAGTCGGTGCAGACGCACAGCTGGCCCTGATGAGGGTGTGATGGAGGAGGTGCAGGGGAGAGATTCGCTTCCAGAAACATCCATGAATCACTCCCTGTTTGTGCAACACAGCGCCATGACTCTGTGGGGCATGAAATAATTACAAAATGCTGTCCTTTCCCAGCCTTTTAGCTTACTTTAAAGTTAAGTGATTTCTCCTCTCCCTGTCCTTTATTTTAACCCAACACCCGAAAGCAGTGAGCGAAGACCCCAAGCCTCTGTAGGTTGTTTTGGAGGCTTCCAGGAAACTGGGGCAAACATATTTGTTGCTACGTTAGGGCCAGGCTGCTTTCCCTCTCTGCTCTGACTGCTGGGAAGCTCAGAGCATTAATTGCAACCCACCTTAGCAGCTGTACAGGAGCATTTGGTGTGCATTTGGGGTTCTCTTTTGATTCTTGGCTTCACCTTGATTGATTTTCATTTTCTTTCTTTTCCTTCACCCCAATTTCACTCATAGTGTCTAACTCATTGGCAGGTAGTGCCATAATGTCTTGGGCTGGGGGTGGAGGGATTGCTCAGGACCCAGGGGCTGCCTTGGCTTCCCTCTCTGGTGCCAAGTTCAATTCCAGGACTGGGGATGCTCAGTGCTTGTAACCATCCCCGCAGACAGAAACCCCAAAGGTGACACTGGCTGCATGCAGAGGGCAGTGGCGAGGCAGAGACTCCACCCTTTCCTCCACTCCAACAGCTCCTCCCTCAGCAGCCATGGGCCCCGTGGGCAGCCTGAGGCACATATGTGCTGCTGACAGGCAGTGCTTCCTGTCCTCCTTAGAAGAACTGAGACCTTAGAACAGGAGCCAGGCCATGCCCACTTCCCCTAAGCCCCACATCCTGCAGTGGGGCTGTGTGAGGTCTGGAAGCCACCTCCGATGTTCTGTGCATTGGTGATCTTCAGCTGTCGTCTCTCAGCTGGCTTAGAATAGGGTCCCAAGGTGAGTCCCTGTATTCTCACGCTGCTGTAAAGAACTGCCCGAGACTGGGTAGTTTATGAAGTAAAGAGGCTTAATTGACTCACAGTTCCACCGGGTGAGGGAAGCCTCAGGGCAAGCAGACACATTCTACTCCATGTGGCAGCAAGAAAGAGAAGGATGAGTGTCCAGTGATGGGAGAAGCTCCTTGTAAAACCATCAGATCTGGTGAGAACCCACTATCATGAGAACACGATGAGGGACATGGCCTTTGTGATTCCATTACGTCCACCTCCACCTGCTGAGGAATTTCGAAGAGCAATGGCAGGAGGAGATTTTGGCGTGATCTGTTTGCCAACTAGATATGGAGTGATCAGGAGAGGTGAGCCCCTCCTGCTGCTCTGTAGTGGAGCTGTGGTGTGACCCTTGATCCTGGGCACCTGTCCTTTCAGATGCTGCTGGTATTGCCTCTTGATGTCTCACAGCTGAGTCCCTCTTAGAACATTGGCTGAAGAGAGCTGCTTTTCCAAGACCATGGGGGCATGTAAAGGCTTGGTGCCCTTGCCCCAGCTTGGGACAACTCTGAAGGGCCATCCCAGCCCCGGACTGCCCTGTGGCATCCCCTGACACCGTTGTCATGACTACTTCACAGCTCAACTCCTCTTTTTGCCTGATTCTTCTTCCTTTACTCCCTCACTCAGGTTATACCCAAGAGTTCTCCCCATTAAGCCACCTATAGCCAAATTGCCGTCTCAGAGTGTTTCACAGGCACCTCAACCTACAGCACATCTTCCACCCCTCTCCATGACACACGGGGTATGGGAACCAGAACTGAAGAGATTTGGGGGGTTTGCAGCCAAACCCTGTCAGCCCCACATTCCAGGTGAGGCAGCCTCCCATGCCAGTTCAGTTCACGACTCCACTGTCCCTGGAAAGTTGACCGGTACTGAGACCACCAGAGGGTGTTCGGACTCTCTCTGCCCTTGGTGGCCGTGGTTAGGGCAGCAACTGTCCTCCTGTTTCTGGCTCCCTGTTTGTTGAAAATAGATGCTCAGTGCCACAAAGAAAAATCAGCACTGAGACAAAGCATCTTTTAGCAACACAATTTTTACTTCCTGGACTGCAGGAAGGGCACCCTCGCTGGCCATCTTGCCACGAGAGAGCAAAGAACAAAGGAAAACAGACACATTTATCCCTTATGCATTTGGGGTCGTCCTTACTGCTGTGTCTGATCTCCGTTGGCTGGAGCCAGACCTCACAATCTAAACACAGTCAACCCGATTGGCTAACAACTTAAAACTTTTCTAAACAGGTAAAAGCCATGGAGAGCTGGGACCTGCCTGTGAGCACGTCCAGCACAGATATCTTGGTTAAAGTACAAGGACGTGGAAGATACTATGTGCCTGTAAGCACGGCATGTCTAACAGCTACACACGATAGGGCTTCACAAAGAATGTGCTTATTAGCACACTTATGATTTACTCTTTAACAAGAAACTTCAAAAAGGAACTTTTCTGCTTCCCACACTCTTGTTCTTCATGTTTTCAGCTGCTTCCTGGTGGCTGCGGGAGCTCAGGATGCTCGGGGTTTCCATAAAATTGTCCTGCAGGGTGAGAACCTGCAGGAGCCTTCCCCACACCCCCATGAATGAACAGGCCTGTCCCTAGCCCAGAATGGCCAGGGCCTTCCACTGCATGGCCCCACTTGTGCAGGCCACAGAGTCTTGTTTGTCACGAGATCTGAGCTAAGAATACGTTGTGTGCCGCGGTAAGGCGCATTTGTACAGCAAAGCCTCAGAATATTTGCTTTTCATGTGTTGTTTGGAAGCCAAAGCTTCTGAAATGTCCATGAGTTTCGTGGGACCGTCCTGCAGTGCAGGGTCTGCGTGCCCGGCGGTCCGGCCTCCCTTGCTGTAGACACACGCATTGCAGCCGTCAGGCTCCAAGCCCACAGGGTATCCTGTCAAAGAAGAAACGTGTCCTTAAGTTGGGTACGAAGCTGTCATCCATCGAGTAGAAGGAAACCCACGTCTCTGATAATCCCAGGTCATGAAATCTCATCCTAACCTTCTCTGGATCTGAGAATCGTGTTCGTGACCCACACTCAGGATCTCCCCAGGTTCGACGTGAGTAAGTGGGGCTTTTTTACCGGGAAGTTGTGAGACTGTCCCCTCCATGTTAGACAGTGAGTCATGTGGTGAGAACCGAGTCAGGAGGAATTTTGCTGAATCAAGGCTTTACTCAGATAGCATTAATCCCGATACAGCCCTGTAATGCTTTCGGGCGTTCCCAAGGCAGGAACTCACAGGAGTGTGGGAAAGGCAGCCAGGAATCTCGGCCTCCCTGCATTCAGACTCCTCCATGGCTGCATTCTGCAGGGTTTGCTGGGTCCCTCTGCCAACCCTGTGGCTCAGCCACCCCCAGCAGCAGAGCCAAGGGTGCACCTATGCAGGAAGCCGCTGGCTTGGAGGTGCTGTCAGGGCGGCCTCCCAGGGAGACTCAGCTCTGCCCGCCTGGCTCCTTCTGTCCTGGTCCTGTGCAAGAGGCCCTGGCTCTGGTCCCGGTATGGCAGGGGCTCGAGGGAGGGGGAGCGCATCCACACTCCTGATGTTCCGCCAGGACTGGGGCCCCTCAAGTTGTCCCCACTGGCTTGGCTTCTTCTTCACTGTGGCGGAGTTGGGGAGAGGGCGGGTCCGCAGCGGCCCCACCCAGACCACCTGCTGCTCCCACCCCACCCGTCCCAGCCAGCTCTGCACTGAGTGGGTTCTGGCGGCGTCTGAGTGCATCTGGGTGGGAAAGGGAGCCTCTGGGCAGCTCTATGTTGCTTCCTGCACTTTTCAGAAGAAAAAAAAATCATCCCCATCCTCATCTGTTTTCTTTTTGAGACAAAATCTATTCTAGGACAGAAGTATGCATCCCGCTTTGCCCACGCTCGCCTCCCCCACAGCTGGGACATGGATGCCTCTGTGGGTGGCTGCAGCTGCGCCCGGCCGCCCCTCCAGTGCCCAGCCGGGCAAGGGGTCAGACCCTAGGAGCGCCTCTCACTCTGGCAGCCCCAGGAAACCTCGTAAATAACAGTGTGTGAGCCCTCACAGGTGGCCCGCCCTGTCCAGGGCCCCCCCTCCCTTAGGCTCCAGGATGCCGGGGAGGCCCCTCATGAGGAGTCGCCTTGCAGAGCTCTCCCAGGCCAGCATGTGGACCCCACGACTCAGTTAACACTCAGACACCCTCCTGCCTGCACAGGCGTTTTTCTCTCTTAACTCCATTGCAGAGAGGGGGCCATGGTCCCAGTGACCCAGAGAGGGGGCCAGGGTCCTAGTGACATGCAGAAGGGCTTGGGTCCCAGTGACACAGAGGGGGGGCCAGAGTCCTAGTGACATGCAGAAGGGCTTGGGTCCCAGTGACAAAGAGGGGAGGCCAGGGTCCCAGTGACATGCAGAGGGGCTTGGGTCCCAGTGACCCAGAGAGGGGGCCAGGGTCCCAGTGACATGGAGAGGGGCTCGGGTCCCAGTGACACAGAGGAGGGGCCACGGTCCCAGTGACATGCAGAGGGGCTCGGGTCCCAGGGATACAGGAGCAGTTTTAGCTGAAATCGCTTTGCCCTAAAGGCTTCCCAGGTAGAGGATAGATGCCCTCGCAGTTCCACGCGTGAGTTCTTCTGGTCCCTTCTGGAACATATTTCTCAGAAAGAGGCAGGCCAGAGGAGGCAGCCCCGGGGCCATGTCTGCCCAGAGCGGAGAGGCAGCACATCCCGGGGCAGAGAGGGATGAGGCCTGTGTCTGCCCCACCAGGGGTCAACTTCACCCGTCCATGCAGGGTGCTCTTCCCGCCAGTGTGCCCTCCTGGCCACAGCCCTGGAGCGCCCGCAGCACCCAGAGCACTGGGTATTCAGCCACGCTAGTGCCACCCGAGCCATTGCTGCCCTGTGGGTCTCGTGGCCCAATCCTCAACCTCCCTGCGTGGAACGGCCCAGAGCGAACGTTACCAGACGTGTGTAACAGGAAGCGTGAGTGGACAGGGGAGGAGACAGACAGAAAAGCCTCCTCGCTGCCCACCGGAGGTGTTTCCCCTAGGCTTTCCCTGTGCTCCAGGGGACTGTTCCTGGAAGCGGTCAGCTGCGGGAACAGGGGCGCTGGAAGCCGGAAGGGCCCAGATCCCAGAGAACCAAGGCTGGAGAGTGTCATGCGTGCAGCGCCCCAAACGCGGCCCACCCTGGACAAGCACACCCGGCAGGTTTTATTGGACACAGAGCCGAGCAGGACCGGAGCTGTGGGCGAGTTGAATCAGATTCAAGGTGGTGTTTTCTAAAATGCTGGCGGATGTTTAGGACACTGAGAAAAGTAGAAAAAAAATAAAAATAATAAAAACGTAAAGACCTGGGCTGCGCCGCCCGGGATCTCTGTCCCTCCCTGGTGACCTCGGCAGTGCTGTGCGAGGACCAGGTGCCACCACCCGCAGACCCCGTGATGACGCCAGCCTCACCCAGGGCGGGCCTGGTGTTGGGAGCCATCTTTGAGGAAGATCTGGGGATGTTCGGGACGGCCTTGCAAAGGGTGAGAAGAGGATGTTCTCCCCACGGCTGATGAAGCTAAAGGCGTCATGGACCCGTTTCCAGGCCTGCGTGTCTATGCCGTGTGTCAGCCCCGCCATGCGTCACGTCAGCGGCATTTCAGCTGCAGGTCTCAGGCGCAAATCTGGCATTTCTCAGTGTCTCAGCAAATCTCCCTCAGGGCCCCCAGCCATGGCTGCTGCATGCCAGGAGGTCCTGCCAAGCAAGTGGCCGGCACGGCAGGTCCCTGCAGGTGGCCTTCAGTGGCTCGCCTGTGCAGAGGCCGCCAGAACTCCAGGCCACCAAGCCCTTCCCCTCACTGCCCCAGAAGAGTTTTCGTCTTCTAGGACCACACAATTAGAAACAGATGTTTCCCCAAACAGGGGCCGGGCCAAGACGCGCCCTGCACACAGCGCTGCTGAGCCAACCCAGCCACGGCTTTTGTCTGGCGCAGTGGCCCATGCTGCCCGCCCAGCCAGGGCCCCGGCTCCTGGTGCCTTGTTCTCCCCTGAGCGTGTTGACCGCAAGGCACAGATGGGCCCAGGAGCAGCACAGGACTGGAACCCTGCTTGTCAGGTCAGGCCACCAGCAGCTCCGTCCTTGGGATTCTTCTCCTGGCTTTGGGGCTCTGTCCTCAAGCCCTGCCCCCTTCCTGACCCTCACCCTGCCCGGTGGCCACGGGATCCTCCCAGCTCCACACTGACCTCCCGATTTTCAGCTCAGCTTTCCCAGGGACTGACTCAGCCTTCGGTCTCCCATCACCAAATTCCCAGCCCAGGTTGTTGCTGAGAGCCAGGCCCTGGTGTCGGAGGGCTGGGGCTGCCGGCCAGCCCAACAGAAAGCTGTCCTTGGGCTCAGGTCCACCTGGGACATAGGTGCCACAGAAGGGGCAGTCCATGGTGACAGTCCACAGCAGAGGTATCTCAGAGTGGCAGCAGGCTGGTGCTGACAGAGCGAGTGCATTCTGCCCATCCCAGCGGCACCCCTTTGCCTGCCACACTCCATCCTCAGCCTTCTCTCCAGCTCTGGCTGGGACCTGCTGCCACGGAGCCCTCTCACCCACCTTGGCAACTTTTTTTAAAGTTTTGAGATGGAGTTTCGCTCTTGTTGCCGAGGCTGGAGTGCAGTGACGCGATCTCGGCTCACTGCAACCTCCACTTCCCCGGTTCAAGCGATCCTCCTGCCTGAGCATCCTGAGGAACCGGGATTACAGGCGCCCGCCATCACACCCAGCTAACTTTTGTATTTTTACTACAGACAGCGTTTCACCATGTTGGCCAGGCTAGTCTTGAACTCCTGACTTCAGGTAATCCACTTGCCTCGGCCTCCCAAAGGCCTGGGATTACAAGTGTGAGCCACCACGCCCAGGCTGATGTTGGCAACTTTCAAGGCCCTGCCCTTCTCCATGTGAGGCCCCTTGAGTCATCACTTCCTTTGGGAATCAGTGACAAGTACCTACTCCAAACCCATCAAGGTAAGACACACTCACCTCAGAAGTCACTTCTCAAAGGGAAATGGACTCACAGTTGCTGCTCTGAGCCTGTGGACAGTGCCGCAAGTCTTCGGTGGTGGGAGACGTGCTCTGTCTCTGAGCTGTGTGCTCTGGGAGCCATGAGCCACATTGGCTAACAAACCCTGAAAATGTGGCCGGGGGGCTGAGGAACCGGCTTCTCATTGCGTTTCACTTTAATGCATTTGGGTCTAATCTGAATAGACACCTGCTGCCAGCAGGACTGTGTGGGACAAAGCCAGCCCCAGAGGACCCAGGCGAGCCTCGTGCTTGGGGTCCCAGAAATGGCACGAGAAGGTCAGGGCCAGGATGTTTTCGAACATGGGGCTAAAGAAATGTGACCACCTGGTAAAGGTCCGAAATGAAACCGGTGTCTGATGGAGAATATCAGCAGCGCCAGTGCCCCGTGTATACCCGGAACTGGCCAGGCATAGCCCCATGCCGGAACGGCAGGCCCCAAGGGGCAGCGTCACAGGCAAGTGAACGTTTGACCCAAATACGCGGCGTTCTGGTCGGCCAGCAGTTAAAACACTGAACACCAGAACAGCGCTAGGGAAGCACAGAGCTTCTCAAAGGACACATTTGAACCCTGAATGCGACACAAAGCCCCAGCGCTAGTGTGGCGGGCAGCAAGGCCCTCTTCACCGATGTCTCCGAGAACAGACTGAGTGAGCGCTGTCCACGCCTTTCCTGGCCGCTCCATCCTAGAAGGCACCAAAGGGACTGGAGGGAGGGTGGCAGTGCAGAGAACATTTATTTCCACAGAAAAGCATTTATTTATTGAGTGAATGAACGCTTTGTGGATGTTTCCAGGAATTAACTTTTCCCAAATAAAATGGCTTTACCCATAAACTCTCATCACCATTCCCCAATTCCTGAGTGAGGTCCCACAGCACAGAGGTTAACAGTGACGCTGCAGCAGCAGCCCTGGGCTCAGAAGGGACCACCAGGCACCAAGGTCACTCCAGGGCCGTCTCCAAGACCAAGATGGGTGCCAGGTCCAGCCTGGCACCTGTGGCTTCCGCCCTCTCAACAGTGACAAGCAGCCCACTCCAGGCACTGACATCCTTCTTCCTTAAAACATATTGAGTGATTTTGGTGTCCTGCCTTCAACTATGACAGATTGGTAAAGCGCCATCCCACGGAGCCGTGGAAAATAAAATTCGATCTGCTCATCCACCCATTTAAGGGCTCACTCAGTCTGACAGAGGCTGGAAAACTAAACCAGTGACTCTGGCTTGAATGCCAATCTTACGGGAAGTTTTATTCCTAACGCAATTTATTCTTATCGAGGTTCATGTAGGTACCATAACATCCACCCGTGGTAAGTGACAATTCAATGGCTTCTAGTAAGTTCCTAGCACTGTGCCTCTGTCACTGCAGTTTTATTTCCACATTTCAAGCATTTCAATCATCCCAAACCAAAAGGTTCCCCTGCGCCCATTTGCAGTGAATCACTGCTCCCATTCCCAGCCCCACCAGGCACCTGCCGGAATGCCTTCTGCCTCCACAGATATCCCGTTTCTGCGCATTGCAAATAAATGGAATCTCGTAATGTGAAGTCTTTGCATCTGGCTTCTTTCATTGAGCATGATGGTTCTTCACACACATCCATGTTGTGGCATATATCGGTACTGTGTTCTTTTTAATGACTGAGTAACACTCTATTGCATAGATAGAGCACACTTCGTTTATCCGTTCACCAGCCACTGAGCACTCAGCGTCTGTTGTAAATCATGCCATTGCCAGCATTCTCAGTTTCGTTTCTCTTGAGTATGTATCCAGGCGTCGGATGCTGGCTAATAAGGTCAACTCTATGTTCTCCATTTTGAAGAAAAATGGCCAAACTATTTTCCAAAGTGGCAGCACCATGTCAAATTCTCACCAGCAGTGAACAAGGGTTCTGATTGCTTCACGTCCTCACCAACACTTAGGATTGTCTCTTTAACAACTGCCATTTCAGTGGGGGTGAAGTCACGTCTCTGATTTGCATTCTCCCTACGACTAATGATATTGGGCATCTTTTTGGCTTATTAGCCATTTGTATGTCTTTGGTGAAATAGCTGTTTATATCTTTTAGCCATTTTTAATTAGACTGTTGATCTTGTTATTGAATTATCAAAGTTATCTATATAACCCGGATTCAAATATTTCACCAGATATATAATTTGTAAAACACTTTCCCTGTCTGAAGCTCATCTTCTCATTTTCTTAATCATGTCTTATGATACATATAAAAGCTTTCGATCTTGATGAAGTCCATTTTATCATTTTTTAATTCTTTTTAGTATCAAATATAAGAAATTTTGCCTAACCCAAGGTCCCAAATATTGTCCCTATGTTTTTTTCTCAGAGTTTTATAGTTTTAAGTTACATCTATGTGTCACTTTGAGTGCATTTTTGTGTATGACATGCTGCAGTAAAGGTCTAATTCATCTTTTTGTTGGAAGTCCTCTCATTTTGTTCTCCTTTTTCCAAATTGTTTTGGCTGTTTGGATTTCTTTGCATTTCCAAGTAAATTTTAGGGTCAGTTTGCCTGTTTCTACCACAGAAATCCTGCTGGGATTTTAATAAGATTCCTTTGACTCTATACATCAATTAGTTGCATGATCTGCATGCAACTTTACCAAATTTTGGAAGCAGTGAGGCAAGAGATTTTGGAGCAAAACCCACCACTATGGCAAGATGAACTGATTTCCACCTCCATCCTCAAGCCTTTCTGGGCTGGGATAAAAAGGCCTGTTACTCTCATCATCCAAATCTCAGAAGCAGCTTCCCTGAGGCCAGATGTAAACAAAAGCTAACTAAAGCTATAGTACAGCCCCAATCTAGCCCAATTCCCAAATAGATAAGGTGAACAGAAGAGAGAGGTATCTGTCCCAGAGAAAAGTAACATTGGCCTCAGTCTCTGTGATTCTTTTACCGACAACACCCACACACCATCAAAACATATGAAACAGATGAAGGAAGAGGAAAATGGCACTCAGAATCAGGAGAAAGACAAGCCCATAGAAGCAGACCCACTGACAACGTAAAATCAGTGCTAGAATTAATAGACACAGACTTTACACAACAACAGAAAATCAAACACTGCATGTTCTCACTCATAGGCGGGTGATGAACAATGAGAACACACAGACACAGAGAGGGGAGTACTACACACTGGGGTCTGTTGGGGGGAAATAGGGGAGGGACAGCAGGGGGTGGGGAGCTGGGGAGAGATAGCATGGGGAGAAATGCCAGATATAGGTGAAGGGGAGGAAGGCAGCAAATCACACTGCCACGTGTGTACCTATGCAAAAATCTTGCATGTTCTTCACATGTACCCCAAAACCTAAAATGCAATTATATATATATATTATATATTATATATATATAATATTTTATATATATTATATATATAATATTATATATATAATGTATATATAATATTATATATATATAATATATAATATTATATATACATTATATATATAATATTTTATATATATAATATATATATAACTACATTAAAGAAAACAGAAGGAAAGATGGTCAAAATGTACAAACATATAGAGAAATTACAGAAATAACTGGGATAGGTATTTTCTAAAACCACAACAAACTAAGAGGTAGGGAATCGTGAAAAGACTCAAGGTAAATGCAAGAGGAAAGCAGCAGTCCCTTGCCCTGCCCCTGCAGGTGGACCAGGGAACTCTAGCTCAGTCCTTTCTACTCTCCCATCTCAGGCTGCAAGTGATGGCAAAACCTATCTTCACATTCCAGGAAGCCTCCTGAGTCCCAGGCTGCTGAAGGTAGGCACTCACTGTCCCCACTGATCCCTGCCCTGACAGAACTGACCCACCCCTCTATCTGTGTCCTGTCTTGCAGCAACTACACTATTGTCCTCCACTGGCCAGAAGCTCTTTTCAGTGTGGCTCCGTGGACTTCCTCTTCCTCTCCTTGGCCAAATTGCCTTCCCAGAGAACTAACCCTCTGTTTCTCAGTATTTCTCACCACGCCCTGGAAAGCTGCACTTCCTGGATGCCCTGGCAGCTGATCTGCCTGCAACTTAGGTTCTGCCCAATTGCAAGGACCCGGGTGATTTTTGGATGGCAGAAGTGGAGTGTGAGCCACATGGCCACTCCGGCTGCTGCAGGCAATGTTCACTATTTGTGTCCTGGTGGCCAGAGACCACGCTCAGTGTCTGGTCACCAGCTCGGTGCCCACAAAAGGCCAGTGAGTGAGGGCAGTGGTGTCAGAAATAACAGCAGGTCCTTAGTCTCTGGGCCTTGGCCTCAGTGGTCTCAACTGGTGTCTGCTCCTCCCTCCCTCCAGCCTCGAAGTAGTTTTTTTTTAGAGGTATGGTCACACCCTGTGCCCAGGTTGGAGTGCACTGCTTACTCACAGTTCACTGCAGCCTTGAACTCCTGGGCTCTAGAGATCCTCCTGCCTCAGCCTCCCAGTAGCTAGGATAACAGGCATGCACCACCATGCTTGGCTAATGTATTACCTTTCATTTTTTTGAAAGGCAGGGGTCTCACTATGTTGCCTGAGCTGGTCTTGAACTCCTGGCCTCAAGCACTCTTCCTGCCTTGGCCTCCCAAAGTGCTGGGATTACAGGTGTGAGCCACCTGCAGTGATTATTAAAGGCTTGCTGCTTGTACTAATCCCTTTCTGCTTCTAATGCCTGAAGTGGTTTCTCTGAAGTAAGGATTCTCGTATCTCCCTTCGGGAGAATCTTCTTGGAAGTCCCACACTCACTTCCGGCATTCCATTGGCCGGAACTGAGTCCTGCAGCCACGCTATCTGCAAGGAGGTCTTGCACAGGTAGTCTTTTAACCGGGTACGTTGCAGTCTCCAGTAAAACGAGATTCTGTTACCCAAGAGGAGAAGGAAAATATCAAAACAGGCAACCGGCAGCCTCTGCCACCAACTCACAGCCAGTCAACCCCTTAAAGAGTCTGATCAACAGAGCAGTGTGACGGAAGAGCACCGGGGCCTGGGGGGACCTCAAGGTTTGTCCTGGCCTCTCCTGCTCTTTTATTATTATTATTTTCCATCAAAACCATGAATGTCCACACACTTAAAGATTTGTTTCCTAACTGTCTAGGTGTCAGGGGTAATAGTAAGAAAACAGAATTGATTCCAAAAGGTCTGGACACACTGGAATGGAGGCTTGCACTTGAAAGTAGGAATCTCACCGGATGACAACAGACCCGGCACTTCGTGCCCAACCCCCAAGTGGAGCCTTGGCTGAGCGTAGCTGGGTTTCTCGCCACGGACCGTCCCAGGGACCTGGCAGGCAAGCAGCCCCCTGGGAGCTCATTCTCCTCCTGGCTATGAGGAGGCATTAGTGTCCTGTGCCCACCCTGACCAGTGACCACAGCTTGGTGTCTTCGAACAGCAGAAACATATTCTCTCACATGCTGAGGACCTGCAGTTCAACGTTGAGGTGCTGGCAGGGCCACACCCCCTCTGCCAGCGAGCTCCTTCCTGCGTCTTCAGGTTCCTGGTGACTGCTGGTGGCATCCTTCGTCCGTGGCTGTGTCACTCCCATCTCTGCCTTTGTCTCCACACAGCACAGCTTCCTCCTTTTCTCTTTCCATGTGTGTTTTCTGTAAGGACACTTGTCACGTTACTTGGAGTCCACCTGGGTCATCCAGGGTGATCTCATCGCAAGATCCTGAGCTTGGCCGGGTGTGGCGGCTCACACCTGTCATCCCAGCACTTTCCGGAGGCCAAGGCTGGCGATTCACCTGAGGTCAGGAGTTTGAGACCAGCCCAGCCAACAAGGTGAAACCCATCTCTGCTAAAAATACAAAAATTAGTCGGGGGTGGTGGTGTGCTCCTGTAATCCCAGGTACTCAGGAGGCTGAGGCAGAATTCGCTTGAACCTGGGAGGTGGAGGTTGCAGTGAGCTGAGTTCGCACCACTACACTCCAGCCTGGGCGACAGAGTGAGACTCCTCTAAAAACAGACACAAATAAACATCCCAAGCTTAACATCTACAAAGACCCCTTTTCCAGATAAGTCACATTCACAAGTTCCAGAGAATAGAACATGGATCTGCCTTTTGGGGGTGCGCCCCTCAACTCACCACAGGGAGTTTGGACAATAGAACCGACAGCTGCAGAGGAACAGGTGAGATGCACCCAGCACACTCACTACCTGCCGGTGTGTTCCTGCCCCAGGCTCTTCAGCGCCACACAGATCAGCTGAGCGTCCCTATTTGGAAGGCGCCAGTGACCTAAAGTTCAATGATTCCATTTGAAGTACTTATTGATAATTCATGTGAAATGTCCTGAGCATTTTTCGGTTCTTCAGGCTTGAAAGAAGTTGATAATGAGGCTCAAATATGCAAATGGAAATATATCAGGGCTGGACGCCACCTGGCAGGCGCCTACCTGGGGTTTGGAATCAGGAGGTAGCCGTGTGTCCGGTGTGTTGCTGCTACTGAAAACCAGGTGCTGAAACTCGGTCAAGTTTCTGGACCTCTGGGGCCTCAGTTTACTCTTCCGTAAAGAGTGACCCCTACTTCTCCAGGCAGGCTTTGTCAGTTTGAATGGAGTCAATATCTAAATAGGCAGCATAGTTCAGGAAATCATAAAGCCGCAGTGAACAGCAGGTCTTGCTACAAGCATGAGGGTGAAATGGCCACGGAGCCCTGACCAGCGAGGCTGGCCCGTTGCTCTGGGGGAACCAGGTCCTGATGATAGGCTCTGGTTTCCAGGGTTGCGTTGGGTCGGCAGGTGCCCAGCTGTGCCAGGGAGGAGCTGGGGTGTTAGGGATGTGTGCTCATGGTTCTGTCTCCCAGCTCTTGCAAAGGCTGATCCTTGGTCCATGGATGGCGCCCTCCCCCTCGCTGTCCCCTTGATCGCTGGAGGCCTCCACTCTGGGCTTCCCAGGCCCCACGCACCGCTCACCCCACCTGGCCTCCTCTGCCAGCTCCTCCTCTCTCCAGCCTCTTCTTCTGGGACTCGGTGCTTCCTCTCTTCTTTGTTATTTCACTCCCTCATTATTTTGCTCCATGTTGTGGCCATAAATGCCATCTAACTGCCGACAGGCTCGGGTTCCTATATCTAGCCACCATTTTTTTTTTTTTGAGATGGAGTTTCACTCTTGTTGCACCAACTGGAGTGCAAGGGCGTGATCTCAGCTCAACCTCCAGTTCCCAGTTGGAGTGATCCTCCTGCCCAGCCTCCCCGTAGCCAGGACTGCGATGCCCGCTACCATGCTCTCTAGCCAACTGTTTATCTCTCAAGCTCCAGGCTCCAATATCCAGATGTCTATTTGCTACCTCCAGCTGGAAGCTAACAGAGAGCTCAGTTCAGCCTGTCCAAAGCTGAGGCCCTCCTGTCCTGCTCCCCACCCCCAGCCTCCTGCCTCCTCTGCCCCGTCTGGCCTGTCCCCAGCAGCCCTTCCCTGCACTCCCTGGCCCACCCGTCACCCTTGCCCTGCCTTACCCTCCTAGTTGGGGCACCTCCCAGCACTCTGATGAAGGTGTTGTGTGCCTGCCCTCCATCCCCACCATGAAAGCCCCTGGAGAAGCTGGCAGTGCCTGGCGGGCAGTGTAGACAGAAGTGAAGTGGGTGGTTAGGGCCAGGTGGGAGCTGCAGGTGCAGGGAGCTGCCCTGGCCCAGCAGGAGGCAGGACATTCTGGGGCCTCACTGGCCGGAAAGCAGCGGGCTGCTCCCTGGGGCAGTGGGCTGCACCCTGGGGTCCTCTGCAGAGGTGAGCAGAGGAGCTATACCAAAGTGCCCTGCACCTCCCTGGGGGGTGGCGGGGAGTCTCACTTTGGCAGTTTTGTGTCTCCCCAGCATATTGAGGAATGGTTTGAGGTGCCTGGCTTTTGCAGGCTGTACCACTGTCACCTCCAACATTGGCAGGGGTCAGGGCTTGGGACCAGGGCCTGGCAGGCACTGGGCGGGGTGGGGCCTCCTGATGAGGCCGCGATTCCAGGCAGCACCACCAGGTGGCGATGGAGCCCACAGGCCTCCCAGGTGGGGCCTGGGTGTGGGAGCGGCCGAGTGGGGCAGGACAGGTCTGGCACGTCCTGGCACGCCCACCACCAACCTAGCAGCCCTGCTCCCCTGAGGGCTCCGCAGTGGGCCAAGTCTGCCACACTTGGCCAGTCTGTCATCTGGCATACGCGGCCCGGGCTGAGGCCCTGTGCCCCCAACTTTCCTCGAAGCCTGGAGGGCGTTCCATGCGTGGGCACTGCAGCCTTAGGAGTCGGGCTCAGTGGATGCATCCTCCCGCTTGGTGGAGGGGACTGGACACCATTCACAACAGAGAAATCGACTGGAGTTGATGACATTAATCTCACCAGAATCAGTGAGCGACTCAGTTCCCCAGGCCAGCTGTGGGAGAGGCCTGGCCAGAGATGGGCAGAGAGGCTGGTGCCAGTGATGCCCAAACCCCTGGCATCAGGGGAAGCAGCCAGGGGTCAGGGGTCAGGGGTCAGGGGAGGTGGGGTCCAAGGGAGAGGCAGTCAGGGGTCAGGGGCTCCCAGTCACTCAGTCACGAAACAGGCACGGTGTGTGTGCCACACTGTCTTCTCAGTGCCTTTGCCAAGCACTTGAGCATTTCAGAGGTGCAGGAGTGCGGAGTGCCCCTCCCCAAATGCCCTTGCCTGGCCGGGCATCACTGTCCCTGTGGTGATGGGTGGGATGCAGTGGCTTTTGGCGGGAAAGACTCTCTGGACAGAATCACAGGCATCCTTGGTGAATCTGCAGCCCCAGACCTGCCTGGTCCTCGGCAGGCTGGAGGACGAGGGTTTTCCTGCTGGGACCCATAGCAGAGGCTCACAGGCACCACAGTGGGGACTGGGGCACGGTGCAGCCACTCAGGCCAGGCTGCCCAGGAGTCCCCATCCAGTTCTTGCCCTCCCCTGCTCTGCCCCATCCCCCATTGCTTCCTGCCTGGTCCTGTCTGGCACGCAGGCCCAGGGAGAGTCCCCAGTCCTCCTCTGGGGGACTTTCGCCTCCGCTTCCCTCTTGCCTTTGTGCTCCAAGCTGACAAGAGGACCCTGCCTGTGAGACAGGATCTCACTCTGTTGCCCAGGCTGGAGTGCCCAGGTGGACTCCGTCCACCTCAGTCTCCTGAGTAGCTGGGACTACAGGTGTGTGCCACCATGCCTGGCTCATTTTAAAAAGAAACGTTTTGTAAGACAGAGTCTCACCGTGTTGCCGAGGCTGGTCTTGAACTTCTGGACTGAAGTGATCCTCCTGGTTTGGCCTCCCAAAGTGCTGGGATTATAGGGGTGAACCACTGCACCCGGCTACTTGTAATTTTAAAAACTGCAGGCAGACAGGGCTTGTTAGTTTTCTGCATGTTTATCAGACAATTGTGTCTCATCTTTTGGGATTGGCCCATGGTTTTTAAAAACTCCTGCGAGCTTTGCACAGAGGGGCAGTGTGGGCTCTGGCTACCTTGCTTCCTGCTTTGTTTGGTAAGTTCCGTTCACCGAGATTGGGGTCATTACATTGCCTTAGACGTTTTCACATTTCTATTCAGTCACATTATCAATGTTCTTTTGTGAATTCTTCTTTCTGTTGCTTCTTTTCAGCTTTTCATTGTGGAAAATCTTGAACACACCCAGAAGGAGACAGAATCCTGTGATAAAGCCAGCCACCCTCCCCGACTCCACGAGCCTCAGGGCACCCTGTCCCGCCAGTCTCAGGCCAACCTGGGGGATTTACATTTAGTCATGTGGACCCCAGGCCTCACACGTGAACCGTCACCGAAGGTAGTGACACCGAAGGCTGCCACTGCTGCCATGCGGCCCCGCGTTGGGCCTATCAGTAGACGCTCGTCTCAGGTGGCTGATTCTGGAGGGTGCTCTCTGCGAGGAAAAAACGTTATCTCCACTTCACCTCTCCATCCAGCCTGACTTTACACTTCTTCATGAAAGCTGTCTGGGTTGTACGGTCAGAAGCCAGCAGGCTCCTGAGGACGCAGCAGCTCAAACGCGGTGCAGGTGTAGGGGCTCGAAGCTGCCCACAAAGTTGACTTCTACGTGTGCTTTACAGAGAATCAAATGGGCCCCTCATTTTCCTTGGTGTGGGAAGTAGAAAAGTTCCTCTTTAAAGTTTCCTTTCTTGTTAAATCATAAGTGTGCTAATAACTCTTCGTGAAGCCCTATCCTCTGTAGCCGTCAGACTTGCCGTGTCCTCGCACTTTACTTTAACCAAGGTATCTGTGCTGGACGTGCTCACAGGCAGGTCCCAGCTCCATTGCTTTCACCTCTTTAGAAAGTTTTAAGTTGTTAGCCAGTCGGGTTCTAGTTTAAATTGTGAGGTCTGGCTCCAGCCAATAGAAACCAGGCACAGCAGTAAGGACGACCGCAAATGTGGAAGGGATAAATATGTCTGCTTTCCTTTGTTCAATGTACTCTTGTGGCAAGATGGCCACTGAGGATACCCTTCCTGCAGCCCAGGAAGTAAAAATTGCATTGCTGAAAAATCCTTTGTCTCAGTGCTAATTTTTCTTTGTGGCACTGAGCATCTGTTTCCATCACTTCGGAATACACTTCTCATGGCAAGATGATGCCCTTGGCCATGTTCCTTTTCAAAATTCGCATGCTAGGCTGTTTGGGTGTGAGGAGTTTGTTGGCACCGACTTCTTCATGAGCTGGATGCTCCTTCTTCATGAGCACCACCTCGCAGTGGGGACCACCCTGCAGTGCACATGGAGCTTACACTTCATGTGAAGACACGTCTTTCTAGCACAGACGGTCTAACGCACCTATTTTCCTGAAGCAGCTTTTTTGACTTGCACTACTCTTGGAACTACTGGATACCCCCTCCCTCTGCCCACCACACCCAGCTTTGGCTAAAAGTCACTTTGGGGATGGTAAGACACACAGACAGTCTACGTTTAGAATGAATTTCATGGCAACTGGTTTGTGGATAGAATATGGTTTGCATCTGTGTCCCTGCCAAATCTCCTCGCGTTGAATTGAGTCTCCAGTGTTGGAGATGGGGCCTGATGGGAGGTGACCAGATCACGGGGGTGGAGTTCCGTGAATGGCTTAGCTCTGCCCCCACTCGGTCCTGTGGAATGAATGAGTGAGCTCTCATGTGATCTGCTTGTTTAAAAGTGTGTGGCCCCTTCCCAGTCTCTTGCTCGTGCTCCAGCCACGTAAGATGTACCTGCGTCCCCTTCCACCATGCCTGGAAGCTTCCTGAGACCTCCCCAGAGGCAGAACCATGCTTCCTGTACAGCCTGGGAAACTGAGCAATTCAACTTCTTCCTTATCAATCGCCCAGTCTCAGCTATGTCTTTACAGCAGCGTGAGAACGAACTCATGTGGAATACCTGCAGTTCCTTCTCACCTTTCTAAGGAGGCAGGAGGGCCTCTGGGTTTGGCTGGCCAGCTCTCCGTCAGGTGGCACACCTCGTGCCTCCTGCCACGTCGCTGCCAGCTGGGACCACGTTAGAGAGGCACCACCTAGAGAGATGCCACTGTGCCCCTTCAAGTGCTCCCTCTTCATCAGCCCTTCCCACCTGGAGCTTGTAGGAGAAGCCACGATTTTCATCATGTGGTTGTTTCTGTGGCATGCTCCTGTGTGGGCCCGGCCTAACCCCTCTGGGAAATGTCTTTTCGCGTTTCTAGTGATTGCACCTGAACGGCATCATCAGCTTTGCCACTGTGTACGCAGGCATTACTTGCAGAACTGTCCCGGTACCTGTGCGACTGTCATCCTTAGTCCCCCAGGAACTCACTAGCCAGACAGCACAGTGCCAGCTCCTGGTCTGGCATCATTTGGTGACTTCCTTCTGGTCGTGATACTTACCTTGGACCTGCGTATGCCACCTTCTTCTCTGGGGGTTTCGCACGACTGATTCCGGGAGAGGAGGGGGCCTCAGATTCGCTAGAATGTGGTTGTAAGGGCTGGCCACCTCGCTGGCATCGTTACTTGGCTGTGCCCACCCAGAGAGTCCAGCTGGCACCATCCTGACCTTATGCCTTCCCACTGGCACAGCTATCTTTTGGGTAGAGTGTGGGCCTCACAGAAAAGCCCTGGGGGTTGTAGGGTACTGGGTGCAGTGGTCCCTCATGTGTGGGTGACGTTTGAGGTGTGCTTGGTTCTGTGGCAGAGACTGTGGCGTCTCTCAGTACCGATCCTCCCTTTCTTCTGTAACAATAGAGCTGCCGTTTCCACCTGGACACATGAGCACGTCCTGGCCTCGCTGGCAGCTGCTGCGGCCAGGAGCCCCAGGGGGTCTTAGGTGGAAATGCTGTGTGAAACATCTGCGGAGAACCCTTGAGGAGCTATTCGGGGTCTAGTGCCAGGGGAGAGGGTCTGAGAAGCAGCTAGGCAGCAGGGGGTGGGGGGCGGGCTGTGGTGCCCCCAGCAGGAGCAGGAGGAGGGAGGCAGTGCCAGGGGCTGCGAAGGGCCCCGGGGAGGCTGAGAGCTGCAGCTCCAGCCTGGCCTCCTGCTAGAAACACGAAAGGGAGGTGGATTTGACAGGGAGCGAGGACCCCATACTTCCCTGTACCACCTCCTGAGCTTGATCTGCGTCTCCACACTGGGGCGTACGGTGGTCTCTACTGGAACCCTGGCCCCAGGCCCTGCAAATGTCTGTGGTGGCTCGCAGACCTGAGTCACCCACGCACACATAAGCTTTGCCATCAACTGTCATTCTGTCACACATCCAACTGCCCATGGCTGAGCTGCTTACTCTCCAAAGGGGCTTTATTAATAACTGCAACACTGGAAGACGTTCGTCTGAGGTCCCAAGTGCCCATTCGGGGTTCAGTGTGACTTCAAAGAGCCACTGAGTCCAGACTGAAATTAAGAGTGGGTCAGGGAAATATGGCTCCCTAAAAGTGCACCCAGAAAGTTTAAGTGGAACCACTTCCTGGGTCCTCCCGGGTTGTATTATGGCCTGTGCTTCAAAAGCAGCCTATGTAAAAGACAATATGCACCGAAATTGCAGCCCAGTTTAGCCGCACACCCATTTCCATTTTCTGTGCACTCAGGTATCAGGTAAAAACTTGGAAGCAGCATAAGAACCTGACAACATGGCACATTTTCGTTTCTGTACATAAATCCCCACTTTTCCCCCAAATTTTTATATGAATTTATTGGTCTTCACTATCAGAAAATAAAATGTTATTGCATTTGAAGTCAAATCAGCAAAAACAGTGTAATTGGCCAGAGAGTTCTTTTCAATAGAAATTTTAAGTGTATTTAAAAATAAAGCTTCAAGTCTCATATGTGATTCTAGTCTCTCATACAGAGTACAATATACGTATAGGATATATATTTAAGTCTCATATATACAGCTACTCGGGAGGGAGGCTGAGGCAGGAGAATCACTTGAATCCAGACAGCGGAGGTTGCAGTGAGCGGAGACTGCGCCACTGCACTCCACCTGGGTGACAGCAAGACTCCTTCTCAAAATAGTAACTGCAACAACACTGTAATAATGGTTATTACCATCCATAAATTCCTGGCTAAGAGATTTCGGATCAGTGGGACACTGAGTGGAAACCCTTTTCAATTTGTAATTGTAACCTTTACTTGTTTACTTTTCTCTTTTTTTTTTGAGACGGAGTCTCAGTCTGTTGCCAGGCTGGACGGCTGTGGCTCCACCTCGGCTCACTGCAACCTCCGCCTCCTGGGTTCAAGTGATCCTCCTGCCTCAGCCTCCCGAGTAGCTGGGACCACAGGCACGCACCACCACGCCAAGCTAGTTTTTGTATTTTTAGTAGAGAACGGAGCTTCACCACGTTGGCTAGGATGGTCTCAGTCTCTTGACCTTGCGGTCTGCCTGCCTGGGCCTCCCAAAGTGGTGGGATTACAGGCGCAAGCCACTGTGCCCGGCTGCGTTACTGTTCTAAACAAAGGTGTTGGGCCTAGAAATTGATAACAGTTGCTTGTTGTGAATGTGAGTGCATTTAATCTCATTTGTGAAGATGGGTGGGGTGGCAAGAAAGCATCACCACCTTCAAACCCCCAGTGAAATAACAGGCCTGGTGGCCACACCAAAGAAGGGTGCTTTGAGCCTGCATCGGTCAGTGCTCCTGGCCCACCTGCTCGTCCCTTGCATACTTAACGGAGGAATGGGCTAGGACACAGCAGATGTACAAATGCATGGATGGCCTGATTTCTTCCACAAATACACTGCAAGACAAAAAAAAAAAAAGCCGAGACAATCTGAAACGATGGGGAAATCTGAATGTTTGATCATATGAAACTGCCCACTTTGACGGCAGGATAAGATACTGTGTTCTGTCTAAGGAGAGAGTCTTCATCTTTGAGCGAAATCTACTGAGATATTTACAGATGAACTGGGATTACATTACAGATGGCTGGGATTCCACCTCTTAACAACCCCGTTTGGGGTGAGGAGGGTGTAGACTAAACAATTTGGGAGTGTTTACAGCTGCTTGATGAGCACACAGGGCCTCGGAACTACTTCCGAGTCTGGCTTTTTCAGAGAAAGAGAGAGAGAGAGAGAGAGAGAGAGAGAGAGAGAGAGAGAGAGAGATTAGAGAGAGAGAGAGAGAGAGAGAGAGAGATTAGAGAGAGAGAGAGAGAGAGAGAGAGAGAGAGAGAGGAGAACCTGAAGACCAGAAGATACTTGAAACGTACGATGGATAAAGGATTAGCATTCCAAAATAGACTGCAAAGCTTTCTAGTTCACAGCCCTCACCATGCAATCCGGATCACGGAACGCAGGACCACTCCTTCCACCTGTTTACTGGGGAACCGTGATGTCTCCGTCTCTCGGGATAGAGGAGTAGACCCGTTTCCAACTTCCTACTCTAGCATGTGACACAGACAAACCCAGGGAAGCACAGTGGGACCCGATTTGGAGGGTCCTTGGGCCTTGAGCAGAGGTGACATGAGCCGGCATCCTCCCGGCCCCTGGGCTCGGGGACTGACGGGTGTGGAGGGAGGCCTGGGAACAGGGCGGGGGAGATGGGGAAGCCGGATCACGGGCACATTCTGAGGGCAAAGCCGACAGAATTTGCTGAGTCAAATTAGATCAGTCAGGAAGAAGATGGCTGCTCCACCGCTGGGCGGTACCCCTGGCACATTCCCCTTGGGAAGCTGCTCCCGTGAGTGTGGGCTGGCCGCCTGGACGGGCTTCTACGCCCATGGACATGGCAGAAGTGACGGGATGTGACCTTCAAGATGAGGCTGTAAACAGACTGGCTGTGTCTCCGGTGCGTCCTCAGCTTGCTCCTGGGTCACTTGTCATGGGGATCCTGATGGCTGGGCCTCCAGGCAGCCCTTTGGAGAGGCCCACTGGGTGAGGGAAGTGGCCACCCACAGCCACAGTCATGTGCCTGGAGGCCACCCCCCAGCCTGGCCCCCCGCAGCAGAGCCCCCAGAGGAAACCCTAGCTGCAAGTTTGACTGGACCCCCCTGGGAAGACCACGAGACAGGGACCCAGCTGAACTGCACCCATACTCCGGACCTTCAGAAACTCCAAGGTCACGAATGTCTGCTGTTTGAAGCTGTTAAGTTTTGAGGTAATCTGTTGCAAGCCACAGGTAACTAACATAACCAGTTAGACATGCCAACTGCATCTGTAACCATTACAGAACCACAGCAGCCTCAGTGGCTGCAGGCTCCAAGTACCTCTTCTTATACTGGGGCCAACTGAGCACCCCTTTACCCCTCACCATGAGGCTGTGCCTGGGGGCCAGCAGGGCCCTCTGCTCCAGAGGCCTCTTTTGGGGGGCTCAGGGGCAACCCGGGAGCCGTGGGCTTCTGGGAAGCAGACTGGGTGGGCTTCAGTGTGTGCAGTGCTGAAGCTGCCCTTGGGTTGGCGGCTGTGATGGGAGGAGGGAAGGCAATCAGCCTAAGGAGGGCTGAGCTCCGACCAGGCCCCACAGTGGGGCCTCAGGCGCCTTCCGGGAAGCTAGCTGGCACTGAGTTGTCCTAAGCTGGGCCAAGGTGGCCTGGTGCTTACACTTCCCCACACCCAACTGATTAGTCACTGGATGCAGGATCCGGGGAAGGGACACTGCTGGGGGTCAGGAGCTGTGGCTGGTGCTTGGACTCCAGTCTCAGAGGTGTGTCTGCCTGGCTGTGGGCAGGTGGCTGAGCCTGGGCCTCTCTTTGGCCTTGTTCTCTCCAAGGCTCTTTCCAGATCACCATGGCTTGGTAAGCATTTTGGGGGAAAAGATAATGTAAAGATTTAAATTACTGGACCTTTAAAATGAAGACACTCCCAGGGGACCTAATTATACAGGCGGAGGAGGACAGGTCTGCCACTGGTCTAGGTCTAGGGGCCGTCCCCACGGGGTCCAGTGATTCCCGTGCACCCATCCGGATGGGACCCAGGGCACTGGCCGTTCAGCCCACAGGGTCCCAGGCACGCGAGAGCCGATGAGGAAGAGTGCACCGGCAGAAACCAGAGCTGGGAGGGCAAGTAACGAAGTCTTTATTTACACCACAAGAGTAACCGGTTGCGTGATGTGGTACAGAATACTGGACTCCAGTGAAGTGGAAAGCAGCTGACCGTCAGAAGAGGATATCATTGGTCAGTGAAAATCCGTCCACACAAAACAAGAATGGGAAAACCAAACACAAAGCCTCCGATCCACCGAGCGAAAGAGCCACTGGGCATGTCCAGACAGTCCAAGAGAAACGGATTAACTCACAGAGGAGGACGGCGGCCACGGCCAGTGGGCAGCCCGCGCCAGGCGCGAACAGGCATCAGGTGGGACACAGTGTCGTGACAACTTTGTTTTCTACCACATTCTGTAAGAAGCTCTTGGGTGAGTAAGGTTCAAGCCCCCGTTAGAGATAGATTATATACGTCTGTCATTCTCATCAACTGGAAAATAGCGCCCCACTATGGAGCACACACAGCAAAAAAAAAAAACCCAAACAAACAAAAACTGTTCGCTTTCTTTTTCTTTCAAGAGGAGACTTTTAATCAATGCCAGAGACAAAGTGAGGCCGAGCTAAGAACAGGCTCAGCCTCGTCACAATGAAGAAATGGTTTCCTTTCGATGCAAAGTATACTTTTAAACCACAGTGCTCACACAGTTCACGACTGCGTAAAGTGAAATCTTAGCCATACATCATCTAAAAGTAATTAAAAAGTCAACACAGCTGTGTGGAAAAGGGGACCCTTTCGAGTCTGCCCGGTTCTCAATCAGAATAAACCATCACAAAGCCAGCGAGGGCGGGCGGCGCTCGCCTGGCCCGTGGAGGGAAACAGAACAGAACAGAACAAAACAGAATTCCTCCAAATCAACTCAAGAGAGACGGGCAGCTCATTCCGAATTCTGCGTAGTTTCCCTAAAACACTGTTCCACATAAATACAGTAAACTCTATAACTGGTATGTCACAAGTGCTAGATAAACCTTTTTTCTTAATATGACAAATGTGTAAGTAGTCCTTTTTATTTTTCTTACAATAAAAAGTACATTTTCTTAAGAATAAGTTCAATAAGACGCAAACGTCCCCCCTCCTCTCCTTCAAGGTTTTGTTTTACAGAAAAATTTCCATCTTTTGTATCTGCAAATGTCATGAGAGGGGAACAAAAAGGCATTTTTCTTCTTCCCCAAAGCTGCCGAGTTTGGCGTGCAAAATCTGTGTACAATATAAAGACATGCCGGTCGTACAGCCCATGCAACCTCCAAGTGTAGGAAACTTAAAAAAATATATTCATATATATTTATATCTATATATTTATATATGTATCAATGCCCATAAAACACGTGGGCCCAAAGTCTACAAAAAGAATGGAATGAGCACATGGCTGTGACCAGTACAGAAGGAATGTTCTGATCAAAAATAAAAACAACCAAGTCCATTGCTAGTGCCGCAAAAATCAAACTTGCTTTTGTTCAGACCATTGCAAAATGGTCCTTCCCCTTGCAAACATTCTCAAAAGAAGTGAAGAAAAACTGAAACACCTTGACAAAATGGCCCTCCAGAACCGGAGCCCTGGGATGCTGGGGAGGGGCGGCCAGTCCCAGCGGGCAACGGCCTCAGGGACAGCCGCCTGCTGGTGGGGCGTGGGCACGCTGCGGCATGGCGGGAAGCCGTGAGGGCAGGGCAGACGCCAAAAGGCCCAGTGGCGTCATCGGGGTTGCCCTTAAAGGGATATAAAGTGCTCTCTTGCTGACTCCCAGCCAGTGCCCCCGAGGCCTCTGCAAAGGAAGAAAAACGCTGAAGGTCCAAGGACCCACAGGGAGAGCCCTCGAAGGGACCCTCCCTGATGTGGTCCTGCCCGCAGGCGCCGAGGCAGATCCTAGGCAGATCCTCCGCCATCTGCCCTGTACACTTGCCAGGGAGAAGGGCCGAGTGTGTCTTCAAAGAAAAGGCTACACAGTAATGCTCTCAGCATATTTGTGAAGCTGGAGTGAGCTGACAGATGAAATGTACCTCCCCCTGCCAGGCCTTTGCACAGAGGATGTCTCCATTTGAATGAGATTAGAACTAAGTCCCCCCAATGATAACCTGGCCACCGAGCAGTCCATGGTACCCCATCATCTGCTTAAAAAAAAAGTGAGATGATGCATTCCTTCCCGTGAGCCATGGCGGGGTAAGAGGGCAGGTGGCAGGATCCCCAGAGGGCTGTACAGAGAACGAGGCCAAGGAGGCCAGAAGAGCCAGCTAGCTGGGCCCTGCCACTGCTCTGTGCCATGAATGGGGAATGGACCAGCTCCTATTGCCAATCTGGGCTGCAGAGCGAAGAGTGGCCGCTAGGGAGGGGAAAGTCAAACAAGTCCCAAGCCCTTTCTGCCCTAAGCACCGTCTCAGAGCTGACCATCAGCAGCCCAGTGACCAAGTGAATCCAGAAATCTGTACTCATTTGGTCAAAAGTCTGAGTTACTTTCAGAAGCTACCCTGTAAACTTCACCAAACTTCGAAACTTGGCTCTGGGTCCCTCCTGAGCACAGTGTGTCTGAATGTCTGCCCACAGGTCTGAACCTGATACCCTTTGGAATGAAACTGGTACCTTCAGGTGCTGGAAAATAAGTCACCAGTAAGACGTGACTGTCAGTTACGGTTGAAGAGAAAGAGAGTCAAGACTGGATATCCTGGTCAGGAAATCGTGTCCTCCTTGCAGGTTCAGTAGGCAACAAGGGTCCTGGGTTCTTTGCAGCTACAGGCTCCAAAATCCAGGGCCGGCCATGTGGCTGCGGTGGAAAACTCAAATGGGTAAAGAGCCCCACGTGTGCCCCATGAATTGCTGACATGCGTAAAAGGTCTTTGGAAAACTGAAGTTAGAATTCTATCCTGACAATGTGGTCAGAGAAGTTTAAACATGAGTTTCATTAATGCTGACTGCCCACGGCGTCTGGCAAGCCTCCCGGGTGGCCGGGCATCCCAAGCGACCCTCCCTGTCCTTGCCACGGAGGGAAAATACACCACCCTCGTAATACTACTAGTGTTGAAGGTAAAAAGAGCCCTAGGTGTCTTTACATAGCTCCTAGGACAGACTAGGAAAGACACAATCGTTGGTGTCACTCCGAAAAGACCTACGGTCCCTCCTCTCACTTTCTGAAAATAAACTCTGACGGCAACAATTCTGTATGCTACAGAAAACTCATTGTACAAAAATAAACAAAAAAACAAAAATAATTAAAAACCTTTGAAAGTTAAAAAAAATGTACAAGCAATAATTCAGAAAGGAAAAAGATTTAGACATTATTACCATTCAGAAAATTGCTAAATGGTGAGGAAAAATGTAAAATTCATAAAACAATGCTTATTCAGAATCTTTTTTTGTGAAAAATTCATACAAAAATCAACAGCAAATTTATACTCTTTGCTATAAAAACTCATTAGGTACATATGTGCATGAAGGCTTGGAGACAGAAAGGGTCTATTAGAAAATAATTAAAATTAAAGTACAAAGTTGTAGGGTAGTTGCCCAGTGGCGAATGTGTTGGCGATCTGAATTCTAGCCAATCTGGAGCTCGAAAATACAGGATCCCTTTCCATAAGCACCTTTAGAGCAAATTCACAAGTCATTCATTTACAGGGACCTTCGCAATCTGCATTCATTTTATACATATATATATATATATACGTATATATATATATGTATGTATGTGTGTGTGTGTATATATATATACTTTTCTATAAATGCATTATAAATATTTTATCAAGATTTCATAAGAATCAAGTTTCTTAGCTTGGAATACACTGGAATATATATTATACACATATCCATTTATTTATAGCTAAAATTTAAGCAATACTTCATGCTACTTGCTTTTAATAAAAAGCACTCCGACCGCAGCACTGCAAGCGTGCCTACCGCATGCTTCACGACCAGATGAGATGCTCAATCGCTATGTGATGTGTGAGAAGAGAACACTTTGGATTCGTTGAAAATTGGTTGGACTTCAAAACCTCCAACGGGATTTGCCACTGTTTTGGAACTACCTCCATTTTCCTTAAACAGCAATAAAGCAAAATGGGGCCCAGCGGGCTGCAGCCCCTGGCCCCAGAGATGACGGCCGGTGCCCGAGCTCGGGGCTCAGGCCAGGTCACGGGGCCGGCACTGCCAGCCTCTGCTGGCCACAGGAAACTGTCCCACCAATTCCTGCTGTTTGTTTTTTTCTTAAGGCATTGTTCCTCAGACTTCAGAAAACCCAGCCACAAAAATCCACCAGAGCAATAAAAAAAAGGCACAAACTCGCATCTTCCGATGGCTTTGAGAAACTCAAGCCAGCTTCCCCAGGCTCACACTCCTGATTCTGTCCGGTTTTGTCTTCTTTAAAGGTCACTCTGTCCCCCACCTGGGTGCAGACCCCCCCACTGCACACTGCTATGGTTCACAGAGGCAGGCCACAGCCGTAGAAAACGTTCTCTTTAAAAAAAAAATAAGCTACAAGATGAGTCGAGTGGTTTACACAGAGACTGGAGTTGCGTGTAATGATCAAACTTTAAGCACCGGTTTTAGTCAAGTTGGTTTTGCATGATCAGATCTTTGATACTCATTTTCTGTGCCTGCGTCAACTGAATTCGGCCGCTCGTCGCCGCAGGCTCCTTTCTTCCGCGGCGTCCCTCGAGGGACCCGCCAGAGTGTGCTTGGCTTGCGCGTGTCCGAGTGTCTGCGCGTCAGCAGCATCTGTCCCGTGCTCCCTGTGAGGCCGCCACGCCCAGGTGTGCATTTGCATCTCGAACCTGTGGGCCTGGGTGGCAGAAAGGCTTCCCATGGCTGTCACACGCCAGGTGTCCCTGGGTGCTCCGAGAGCCCCGCGGTGGGACGCAGGTGTGACACGGGAAAGTTTCTTGGCTGAGCTTCAGGACAGAGACAGACAGACAAGAGAACAGCAGCTTCGAGGGGGCGCTACAGGGGCGGCTCCTCTTCCATGGGCTCCTCGTCTGGTCTGTGCATCCCGCAAAAGAAAGAGACAGGGGCGTGGGGCACATGCCCCATAGCAGAGAGAGAATAGAATGTGGGTTAAAGGCCGCGTGCTGCCCCAGCTGCCAGCCTAGCCCAGGCGGCATCTGTTCAGGGTCTACTGCTCCTTGTGCGTCTCTAAGGGGCTTTGCTACTTGATGGAGGGGGCCACCTGGCCTGTTTCTAGTCTGATGAGCATCCCTCTCCCAGGGCCTGCCTTGCAAGCTTGGTAGGGCATGTGCCATAAAGGTTCTGACCCTGCAGAGTATGTCACTGGGCACAGTGGGGCTGGGTGAGCCTGCAGGCGGGCGGCAGGGCAGGCGGGTGGCGGGGCAGGCGGGCGGCGGGGCAGGCGGGCAGTGGGGCAGGCGGGCGGCGGGGCAGGTGGGCAGCTGGGCAGGTGGGCAGTGGGGCAGGCGGGCGGCACGGCAGGCGGGCGGCGGGGCAGGCGGGCAGTGGGGCAGGCGGGCGGTGGGGCAGGCGGGCGGCGGGGCAGGCGGGCAGTGGGGCAGGAGGGCAGCTGGGCAGGCACTCACCTCTTTTCGGCGGGCTTCACGCCCACTGACAGTGAGGCCATGGCGGTGACTGTCTCGGCTTCGTCGTTCTCGCAGGTCTGAGCCTCGATCAGAGAGCGCCCCGCCGTAGAGGCTGCACGTTGCAGGCAGCGCCAGTACTTGCCTGGGGCGGGGCGAGGAAAGGTGTTCAGTGACTACAACTCAGCAGGAGGCTCCATGGCCTGGGGCGGTCCTGCATGACCCTGAGCCTCAAACGACATCGACCCCTTGTGATTTTAAAAGCAGCCCTCTTCGAAGAGACACGAGGCAGGAAACTCCACGGCTGCAAACTCACAAAGACCAAGAATCTCTGGAAATATTTCCCCATCGTGAGTAGCTGGAGACCCTCCAGGAGCAAGCTGGCCTAGGACTGCAGACGGAGGGTCTAGTGGGCCTGACTTTCCATGCTCATGGGCCCCTTTCTGCCCTGGGTGGCAGAAAGGAGTGGGGGCTCCCAACCTGCTGGGCTGAGCCTTCCCATTTCTGGGAGCAGGTGAGCTGGGGGATTGTTGCTGGGGCTGAGGGGTCTTCTGCCTGGGCCCTCACAGAGGCTGGGGGTGGAGGGTACTGCACCAGGTACAAGGAGGTGTATGTGGAGGGCTGGCCCGGCCCAGGGTCAGCTTCAGGGCTCTGAGGCCAGGACTCCCCCACACAGTGAAATGGGAGACCAGCTCTGGACTGTACCTGCTTGTGTGGACAGTCTCAACCTTCTGGGTCATCTCAAAGGCAAGCTGGGCTTGTGATGACAGGGTGTGGCCGGTGCCTCTGAGATAGGCTGTGTGCCACGCCCCTGCAGCCAGGACCCTCTGCTTGAGGGTCAGTGCCGGAACGCGGAGGGCCTACACCCTGCCTCTCTGCGAGGCCAAGCGTTCTTTCAGCTCAGGACGTGGGCTTTTGTGGTCCAGGGAAGAGGCTGGAGTCCCCAGGGCACAGGCTCACAGCCACGGTCCCTGCTGCTAGCTGGGGACCTGGAGCAAATGACTCTACAGTGAGACTTCTAGGCCTTGATTCTCCAGACTTGGGAGATGGGATGATGGAACCACTGCAGCAGGCTGTGGGAAATCCAGTTGGGGTTAAATGTGAGTCTCTACCAGCTCACAAAATGCAGCTGAAAGCCAGGCCTCCTGCTGCAGGCCTGGGGAAGCAGCTGGTGTGCGATGGAGGGAGCTGGGGGCATAGTGGGACAGGGATGGGGTGTGGTGGATGGGGATGGGGGCATAGTGGGACAGGGATGGGGCCGCCACTGGGGCTTGTCCCCTGTGAGCATCCAGCCAGACAACTTACTGTGGATTTCCATGACCTTCTCCATGGAGCGGACAGCGTTGGCATTGGGTCTTTGCTGTAAAACCTTTTCTGGGAGGGGATCAAGCTGGAAGAAAAGACACAGGATTATGAAGACTGCCGGTACAATCCACACGTGCATTAGATGGGGGTTCCGAGACGGCAGCTGTTTCCTGGGCAGAGTCCCTTGTGGGGTGCATGTGCCCAGAGAGCAGAAAAAATAACTTTAAAAAGCCAAATGTGCTTTGGGGTTTATAAATTTTTAATAAAAGTGGATTTATTTTCTTTATGTATTTTTTTTTAGGACACTTTAAGGTGTATTTGTGGGTTCCTATAAGTAGCAGGAAGAAAGCCAGTCCCAGGAGTGGCCTGTCACCAGCATACCAGCTCAGAATCTGCCACTGATGCCAGGGGGAGGGACGCTTATCCCATCACTTTTCTTTCCCTTGTCTTTTCTTAATGAGTAAGAATGTTTGAATATCCCCTGATCTTGGTTTTCTCCCAGGACAGTGGAAGGTGGGGTCAGGGGAGATGTACATGGAAGAAGTCGGATCTCTCACAGAGGGAATCCGTCACACCGACTTTTTCCCTAAGCACTGGCAGCAGATAAAAACGGGAATATGGTTGGGCATGGTGGCTCAAGCCTGTAATCCCAGCACTTTGGGAGGCCGAGGTGGGTGGATCACGAGGTCAAGAGATCGAGACCATCCTGGTCAACATGGTGAAACCCCATCTCTACTAAAAATACAAAAAATTAGCTGGGCATGGTGGCACGTGCCTGTAATCCCAGCTACTCAGGAGGCTGAGGCAGGAGAATTGCCTGAACCCAGGAGGCGGAGGTTGCGGTGAGCTGAGATTGCGCCATTGCACTCCAGCCTGGGTAATAAGAGAGAAACTCCGTCTCAAAAAAAAAAAAAAGGAATAAGTTTACAGGTAAATTATAGGGCAACAGGGCAAAGCAGAGCATTTACAACACAACAATTAAAAATGGTTGATTGGCCAGGTGTGGTGGCTAACACCTGTAATCCCAGTACTTTGGGAGGCTGAGGCTGGCAGATCACCTGAGGTCAGGAATTCGAGACCAGCCTGGGCAACATGGTGAAACCCCATCTCTACTAAAAATACAAAACTTAGCCGGGTGAGGTGGTGTGCACCTGTAGTCCCAGCTACTTGGGAGGCTGAGGCATGAGAATTGCTTGAAACTGGTTGGGGGAGGCTGCAGTGAGCCAAGACTGTGCCACATCACGCTAGCCTGGGCAACACAGTGAGACCCTGTCTCAAAAAAAAATTGGTTGATTGAAATAGGTTATAAAAATATAGAAATACAACAGGAAAAATCTGTTGGGTCTAGAACAAAGCTGGACCTCACTGGGGAGGCCAGAGCACCATGTCCCCAGGTGTCCTGGGGCCAGCCTTGGGCTATGCAGGCTGGAAAGGATGGGTGAGCCAGGACAGATGCACATCAGCAGCTTGTCCCACAGAGGTCATCAAAAAGAGCGTTTGGTTTCAACTGTGGCTTCCAGGTAGAGGTGAAGAGATGAAGGGACCCTGAGAATCTGCCTGGTTCTAGATACTGTGAATGGACAGCTCCTACTGGCAGTGGCAGCTCCGCCAGGCCAGGGCCCTGGCAGAAACCACTGCAGGAGCTCGTCGGAGGCACGCATCCCCACACCAGGTTTCAGATGAACACAGCTGGTTAACTTCCAGGAAGCATGAGCTCCCAGTCACAAAACCCCCAAACAACACGGAAGCAGCCAGCACAAGCCTGCATCAGGGGAGATGAGTGAGGTTCCCAATCCCATTCTCCAGTGAAGGCAAGCGGGGCTCCTCAGAGCACGCTCAGTCCACCGCTGGGGCTAGGAAAACACAAGGAGAGCCTGGAGCACCTCGGGGAGCTGGGAAATATGCCTGAAGGTTGAGGGATGGGCCGTTCAGAAAAGTGCCCTGGGGCCAGAGCAGGAACCAGCTGAGCAACAAAATAAACACCTCGGCATTGAAACATGACCCAGAGTGTACGACAGATATCCAGGAGTCCACAGGGGTAGCAGTAAATGACCAAATGAATACACAGGGAGGAGTGACAAATCCTTGAGAATCTCAAATAGTGCACGCACCTACTCCCCTGTCCAGGAGGTGGGGCTTAATACCGCCCCACCTCTGTCCCCCTGAGTGTGAGCTGCACTGAATGTGACTTCCCTCCACATACATTTGGAAAAGCGGTAAAAGCGTAACCTGATGGAAGGACCCGAGCGAATGATGAAGGTTGGTGAGCTGTACCGGCAGCAGACGCCCTGACAGGTGACTGGAGCTTCAGTTCTGTGATCTTCCTCCCCAAAACACAGAACTAAGAGAAGACGCTCAGACAAACGCAAACTGAGGGACGGTCTGCAAAATATGTGCCCAATGCTCCGTGGACTGACTGTGGTGTGTGGTCCTGGCAGGACCCTAAAACAGAGAAGGGCAGTTGTGGCAAAGCTGGAGACATCCGAACTCACTATGGAGTAAGTTACTAGTTGCTGTTGGTTTCTAAGTTGTGACAAATGACTCCTGCCGAAGTAAGACATTCACAGTAGAAGACATTTTCTGAGGGGAATAAGGAACTTGTATGTGATCTCTGTAATGTCTCTGTAAATCTTAAAACTACCCAAAAATGGAACATTTACTAAGAATGTACATTAGATCCTTAAAGACTGCAGCTGTTGAAATTACCAGTTAGAAATTCTAAAAAGTAAATATGCCAAGTATGTATTAAAGATACATGACATATCTGTATGATGGAACAACCAGAGACTTACAAACCTGACCTGGAAGATCTTCGACCCTAGCAGGGGAAAACCCCAGGGATGCATACCTACGCATTATCAGAGTAAAACTGCAGCACATCAAAAACAGAAAGAAAATTCTAAAAGCTGGTAGAGAAAACAGAATCTTCCAAGGAGTAGCCATTACCCACATGCCAACTTCTTAACAGCAATGGAAGCAGGCAGACAGTGGCTTAACATATTCAATGCATCAAGAGCAAATCCTTGTCAACCCAGAATTGTTTATCCAGTGAAACAACCATCCAAGAACAAGGGTGAAATAAAGGCCTTCCCCGTAACAAGTACAAGCTGGGGAAGCTGACCACATGTCTTTTCCCGAGGGACACTGCAGTGGGTGCGTTATACTTAAGGCGGTCTGAAAATAATCCCAGAAGACAGTGTGAGAAATGGGAAGAAAGGACGAGCCAGGAAAATGGCATGAGTGCAGGAGAGCCTGAAGGAACAGGGATGGCATGGAGAAATAATAATGGCGTCTAATCAGTGCAATCAAACACAAGAAAGGAGGAAATGAAATGCCAGGCAGTGATACCACCTAGGATGGGGCTCGGGCTGCTGAATTTAGTAAAACAAAAGCAAAACCATTCACGGCCCTGGTTACATGTCAATGTCTGATAAACAAGTAGTTTGGCAGAAGGAGACGCAGCTGGGTGCTCTGTGCTTACGCTGACACCGTCATCGGCTCGCCCAGCCCGGGCTCTGGTTTGCATGGAGGCGGGAGTGAGGGTGCGGACTGTGTTGAGAACACATGCTCTGATTGTTAAAGATAATGAATGAAAAACAAGAAAACAGGTTCTGCATCTTTGGACTCAGTAGAGGGCACAAATGGAACGCAGAAAACCCTCAATTATGCCGAAGAAGGGAGAAAGGAGAAGGTAAGAGCTTCGGAAAATGGGGACTAACAGAAGCACGAAAGATGCATCTGAAAAGGGAGCAAACTCACAGCAAATGACCCACGTTTCCACTCAAAGCAGGGACCACTGGACTGGACACAAAAGTAATCTACTGTCCAGGCTTTGGCTGTTTATAGGAGATGCATCTGAAACTTCAGGGGAGGCTGAAAGTCACACAGGAAAAGGCAGCTGGGGTCACATCTCCAGTATCTGGCACAAGAGATGTAATGGAAAGAGCATTACTGGATATACAGAGTTCCCTGTGCCACTGGAAAACCTCAGCTCATCACAATGTCAAATGTCTGTGCTTAGTAAAGCAGCTTTAAAATGTCTAAGTAAAAACGGGCAACGGAAAGGAAACGAGAATACACGTCCCATCATGGTGAGAGACTGTGCAGCCAGCCGGCCAAAAATCAGTGAGGAAAACCAAAATGTGAACAATACAATCAGCAAGCTCTGCTTAATGAGCACAAACAGAACTCTGAGAAACAGACGGAGAAGACACATTATCTCAAACACATGTGGAATGTCTCTGCAGGCTGACCACGCACTGGCCCGTAGAGTAAGTCTCCACACAGAAAAATGCCAGCCAGACTTCCTCTTCTTACCACACTGCAATTTCTTAGAAATTGACAGCAAAAAGAGAGCCGTGAGTCCTTACATTGGAAATCAGAAAACACGCCAACTCATGGGCAAAAGAAGCAATTGTAATACAAATTAGGAAATGCTTACAACTAAGAAATAATGACGATGCCAGATGCGGCTGAACGCCGGGCTGGAGCCATGCACTCCCCTAAACGGACAGATCAGGAGAGACTAAAAACGAATATTCAATGTAAGAAGGTAGCAGGAAAACACAGCTGTCCTAACGCAAGAAGCAAAGAAAACAGATGGAGAAGGAGACACATCAATTCTGAAAAGAAAACGGTGCTGCCGCTGACCGTGGGTTCTGAGAGCGCCTGATTCCATGGACGGAGGGAACCCAGGAGGCACACAGGGACAGCCCTGGGATGAAGAGGGGCCCCAGCTGCAGGCACAGCAGAGACGTGAAGGGGGGAACTGGGGACACTTGACTCTTGCCAGGAAATCTGAAGAAATTCAGGTTGAAATGGAGACATTTCTGGTAAAACCTAACTTTTCAAAATTAAGAAGGAACGGGAAACTCGAATGGACCTATAACCACTAATGTCACTGAATCCATAACTTAGAATTTTCACCCAAAGTAAACCTGCAGCCTAGGCGAGTCCTCCCAGTCAAGGAACAGATGATTCTGCTAACGCCGCTCCTCCAGAGGACAGGGAGGACTCACACACACCCAGCTACCAGCCACCAGCCTGCAGACAGTTCTCCCAGGGGCCTTGGACCCACCCACCAGCCTGCAGAACAGTTCTTCTGGGGGCTCTTGGAATACTCGTAGTTCTCGAGAGTGACCGTGGACTACTGGGGGGAACAGCCTGAGATGCGGAGGCCACAGGCTGGCCACCCTGGCTCTGTGCCAGTGCCCCACCAGCGGAAACAGGGCACCCTTCAGAGCTTCAGCTCAGCGTGTCACACGGCACTCGCTGTATGGAATTCAGGATGGGGCGTTTCCTAGAGGAGCATGCACATGGGACTCCACCCACCTGGCCATCTTTCTGAGGCTTGGGGGACTGGTTCGTGGTGCCCCGGGCTTCTGCCTGTCTTCCCCTGCTGCCTGTCTGTGAGCTGTCTGTAAGTAGTAAATCCACTGCACAGAACGCATGTGTGGGTATCTGTCTTCCCCAGCTCCAACAAGCTGGTCGTCAATGTGTGGAGAATCTGCTTCAGGGCACCACTCCCCCCACCTTTATCTCTTCCTTCCTCTGTCCGTCTGTCTAATTCACCCCACTAAGAATAGGAAAAAGGCAACCCAATAGAAAAATGGGCAAAAGACATGAACTTCACAAGAAGGGAAAGTCCACGTGGCTCATAGGCAGATGAGGGCTGCTCAGCCATCGCGGTCATGAGGAAGTGACCTTGGAACCCTGCCAGTGTTACCCGCATCCAGCTGGCAGAGGTCGAGGGCAAGAATGCCAAGTGCTGCTGAGGTCTGCTCATGCCACTGCTAACAACAGCTTCAACCCTTTAAAAAGCAGCTTAATGTTATCTCCTAAAGGTGAACAGACACGTCCCGCGCCCGCCACTTCCTCTCCTGGATGTTTTCTGGTGGCACAGCCACCTGGGTGTTTTGGGGGCTTGCCCGGAAGTTCATCACAACTCTGTCACAAGCAAACCCGGAGCAGCCCATACCTGCCCGGGTCCGGGCCTGTGCAGGATGTACACAGGCAGCTTTACAGAGGGGACCCCAGGGACGGGAGAGCATCGAGATGTCCCTTATATCACAACACGCAGGTAACGGGCCCAGAGAGGTGGCCCCGCTGTGTGCAGCCACAGTTCCTTCAACTCTGGAGGCCACTCAGCTGGGCTCTGCCTTCCTGAAAGTCGGCCAGGGAGGCTTTGGCAGCCCAGATGGAAAGAGGAGCAGACTGGAAACAGTGTGGAACCCGTGCACGCCACACACGGCTGTGTGCAGATAAAACGATCCCTGCTGGCATGAAGTGTGGCCGAGTGTGAGAGTGGGGGTGTGTGTGTACAAGAGGGTGCCCGTGTGGTGTGTGCATGTGTGAGACCGTGGTGCCTGTGTGGGTGTGTGTGTACAAGAGGGCGCCCGTGTGGTGTGTGCATGTGTGAGACTGTGGTGCCTGTGTGGGTGTGTGTGTACAAGAGGGCGCCCGTGTGGTGTGTGCATGTGTGAGACTGTGGTGCCTGTGTGTGTGTGTGTACAAGAGGGTGCCCGTGTGGTGTGTGCATGTGTCAGACTGTGGTGCCTGTGTGTGTACAAGAGGGTGCCTGTGTGGTGTGTGCATGTGTGAGACCGTGGTGCCTGAGTGGGTGTGTGTGTACAAGAGGGTGCCCGTGTGGTGTGTGCATGTGTCAGACTATGGTGCCTGTGTGTGTACAAGAGGGTGCCCGTGTGGTGTGTGCATGTGTGAGACCATGGTGCCTGTGTGG